>BKCH01000780.1:0-48710 GCA_008635985.1 Ficus erecta
GAGCATTTCCTTGCAATGGTAATAATACACCCAAAGCTTATTATTAAAGCATAGTAGTGTGTTGGCTGTGAAAAAATACACACACACATAGGGATGGCAATACAGGTCGCGACACGACTCGAAAACGATACGAATTTCGCGGGTTTGGGTTGGGAAAAATAATGGTCGGGTCAAATTCGGGTCACCCGAAATTGACACGGGAAAAAACGGGTCGTGTTCGAGTTGGACCGTAGAACCCGAACACAACCCGTTTTTTTTTTCCGTGTCAATTTCGGGTCAAATGTCGTGTCAATTTCGGGTCAAATGTCGTGTCAATTTCGTGTCAAATTCGTGTCAATTTCGGGTTAATTTCATGTCAAATTTGTTGGTGTTATTTTGTTTGAATTCAGACTTTTTAATGTTTGTATTTGGATTTGTGGACTTTATTAAGATGTTTGTAATAGGACTTTGCCTAACTATGATTGTGAACTTTGCACTTGCGTTGGAAGTTTAATTTTACGATTTTCTATTTGAAAACAATCCTTAAAACTTATTGTTTTGTCAATGGTATGTTTTTGTTGAAGGTAAATTATTATTCTTCTAGGTTTTTTATGAATTTGGGATATAATTTACTTAAATTGAATTGTTTTTTGTGTCAAATTCAAATTAATTATGGGTTCAATTCGGATCAAATTCGTGTCGCGGGTCAAATTCATGTCGCGGGTTAATTTCATGTCGCGGGTTAATTTCGTGTCACGAGTCAAGTTCGGTTCGTATCGTGTCAACCCGTAACGGGTTCGTGTCATGTTCGTGTCCCGGTTTCGAGTCGTTTTAGTGTCACGGGTCGTGTTCGGGTTGGGGAAGAAAAAATTCGACACGGCTCTAACACGACACGAATCTGACATGTGACACGAATTGCCACCCCTACACACACATATATATACATGCAGGGGTGGATTTAGGACCCATTTGTGGACATAATTGGGGACGGTGTTTTGTCGTCTCTTTTCCAACAGTGTGTTTGGGATGGATTTAATTTCCAAATCCACTTTTCAAAAAATTTACTATTTCACAAATTTTTAGGGTTTGTTTGGAGAACAAGTTCAACTCCAACTAAACTGTATTTTTTCATCTCATTTTTTGTCTTTTTTCTGAAAAGTCAACAAAATTTATAACTACTTTTTAAAAAGTTAATACTATTCAAACTTAAAAATTTCAACTTAACTCAAACTCAACTCATTCACCAAACACCCCCTTAATAAAATTATTTTTTTAATTATCAAATCAACAAAACACACATCTCCAAAATATTACTTTTTTCCCATTTATTCTTCCATCAAATACAAAAATCCAAAACAACTTTTCACTAAAATTGATTATGCAACAACCCCTCACGGACTGTTATGCATGACTTGTCTTTTCAACGTTAATCTCTTGTAAAAAAATTGCGGAAAATAAATTTATTTAAAATAATATTCTTCACTTATTGTAAAATTTATTTAGAATTTTTTTTTTTGGAAAATTCTAGAGAAATATATTTTAGAAAAGAACAATTTTTTTTCTTTTCCCTTATCATAAATAAACTTCATAACTAACATAAGTTTTAAAAATTCATATCATAAAATAAAATTTAAAAAAGTCCTTAATAATCTTTCAATCAAAATAATAAAAAATTAATCAAAATCCCAAAAAATATTTTAGAATTAAACATGTTCATCAATGATTGTTTCTCCCGTTTTCCCATCACACATCGTCTCGCTTCCGCTCTAAGCTTCTCTATTATGACATTTTACCATTTTCTTTATCGGTAACATGAGTTAACTTATATAAGTAAGAGCTTAGTAAGACACATAAATCTCACTAATGTAAATAAACATTTTTTTTCCTTATCATAAACAAAAAATTCTTTGAAAAACTTTCAAACCTTCAAAACCGTCATTATACCGTCATAGCGCGCTAGTCACAGAAAGATTGGGGTAGCAAATCCCAAACTAGCCCTAACAAAAAGTCCGCTCATTGGCTAACTGGTCACTATCATCATCAAGCATGTACAATATCATTTTAAAACATAAAAATACATATACATATACTTTTACATGTACTCATTTTTCATCAAAACATCATTATCAAAGAAATATTAAAAACATCATAACATTGTCATTAACATCAACATCAACATCAAAACATATACTTATCAATTATTTAATTAATAATTTTGCAGGTGAGAGATTACGTAGATAAATACCTTACTTAACCTTTTTAAATTTTCCTGACGGTGACGCACGATAGAGGTCTTAGGTGCTCACATTCAGAGCCATTCATGTCATATATAATAAATACAACAAAATCACCAAAAGGCCATAAAAAATTTATCAAACACATCCATCACATTAAAAAACGCCTAACAATTATTTAATTAATAATTTTGCAGGTGAGAGATTACGTAGATAAATACCTTACTTAGCCTTTTTAAATTTTCCTGACGGTGACGCACGATAGAGGTCTTAGGTGCTCACATTCAGAACCATTCATGTCATATATAATAAATACAATAAAATCACCAAAAGGCCATAAAAAATTTATCAAACACATCCATCACATTAAAAAACGCCTAAAATGCTTTTATCATCCAATAATGTCAAAATGCAAAGATCCAACAATCATACGAAATTACAAAACTTTACAAAAACGGGTAGCCAGACCTCTATCCCTTTCAAAAATCATAAAAATTTGTACGTGACTCAAAATAACCTGAAGCTAGCGTCAAAACGAAGTACATATCAAGAGCTTTCTAATTTAATAATAGAGTCCTTTTGGACCGTCAAACTAGACCTCTATCCCTTCAAAACCTCATGAAAATTCATACAAATTTGCAAACAACATAAAACTAGCTTCAAAAGAAAATAGACATCTAGGTTTCCTAATAATACCAAATTCGTTGAAAACGGAGTCCGTTTGTACCCTCGAAATTGATTTTGAAAATTGATATTAAAAACTGCAAATTTCCAACAATTATCCAATCCAAAAATTTTATTAAAAAAATTATTCAAAAATGTAAAATCATCAGCACAACTACATGACTCAGACACACACAAAATACAGTCCTAAGAAATGTTTTTAGTATATAAAATCATTGAATAACACTTCAACAGAATCGTGTATTAAAAGATGAAAAACCCTAAAATGCGCTTCTCTCAAATGATAATATCGTTATCAACATGAACTTGCAAAAACCATAGAAATTAAAGTACAAACAATTTCATAGACCTCAATCTTAATCTCAAATCAAAGTACAATCATCACTATAGACAAAATATCAACATAAACATGATCATCAATTTCTCCGAAACAATTATATTGAAAACTTCCATTGGAGACATCAAGGCCATTAAAACATAATCATTTACCATTAATAACAACATAAAAGAAGCCATCATCATCAAACAACAATAATTTAAAAAAAAAACAAAAAAGAAAGAAAGAAAAAACATATCTTACCTAATAGAATCATCTTTGCGGTCTTGAAAAAAAAAGATAATAGAGCAAAGTGAAAGATGATAATAATGGTGGCTATGCATGTAACGACCCCTCACAGACCATTACAGTTGACTTCTCTTTTTAAAATTCATCTATTCTAAAATTGCGGAAAATAATAAACTTAAAATAAAAATCTTGACTTATCGGAAAACTTTACTTAGATAGTTTTAGAAAACTATATAAAAAAAAACATATTAAATTAACTTTCATAATTAATATAATTTAAAAAAAAAACCATATTATGAAATAAAATTTAAGAAAGTCCATATTAATTCTTCAATCAAATAAGAATAAACCAAAGTCTCAAAACTTTATTTGAAATTAAAAGTGTTCATCCCATGATCGTTTCCTCCCGTTTTTCCATTACACATCGTCCCGCTTTTGCTCCAAACTTCTCCATTGCTACATCTTATTTTTTACTTTATCTACAACACGAATTAACTTATACAAGCAAAAGCTTAGTAAGACACTTAACTCTCACAAATGTAAATAAATATTTTTCTTTTATCATCATAAACATCATCATAAGTATAAACATTATTTTAAAATTGTTTAACTTTTAAAACCGTCATATATTAGGCCTGGCGTTGTACCATCATAGCGTGCTAGTCATGAAAGGAGTGGGGTAGCAAATCCCAAACCAATGGTGACAAAAAGTCCGCTCACCGGACAACATTGTCATCAACATCAAGGGTGTATTACGCCATTTCAAAACATAAAAATACATATACATACATATATATATATATATGCATATATATACTTTTCATTAAAATGTCATCACAGGAGAAGTGCTAATTAAGAATATCATGATATCATTATCAACATCAAAACATATATTTCTCAAATCTTTGATTCATGTTGTAGGTAAGAGTTTACTTACTTAAATGCCTTACTTAACCTTTTTAATTTTCCTAATGGTGACGCGCGATTGAGGTCTCGGATGCTTGCCTTTAAAACCGTTCATGACGTAAGTAATAAATATAAATAAATTACTAAAAGTCCTTAATAATTCTTCAAACACATCCCTCATAATGTAACAACGCCTAATAGGCATATTTCATCATTCAATAAGATCAAAATACAAAAATCCAATAATTACACAAAATTACAAAACTTTACAAAGACTGGCAGCCAGAACTCTGTCCCTTAAAAAATTTATAATAATTCGTACATAACTTCAAATGACCTAAAACCAATTTTAAATGAAATTATACATCTGGAGCTTTCTAACGGTATCCAATTCATTAAAAACGGAAATCATTTGGACCCTCAAAAACAATTTCGAAATCTGATCACTAAAATTTTATAGAAACTGATAGCCAGACCTTTGTCTCTTTGAAAAATCATAAAAACTCACTCAGGCCTCCAAATGATCTTGAACTGGTTTTAAATAAAATTGGACATCCAGGGCTTTCCAGCAATATTAAATTTGTTAAAACCAGCGTCCGTTTGCACCCTTAAAAACAGTTTGGAATACTGATCTTAAAACCTAGAAATTTCAGTTCTACAAAAAATCAAAGTATACATCAAAAATATAAAATCATTACCAAAACGTACATGACTCATACACACAAAATAGAGCCCTAAGGCATGATTTTAACACATAGAATCCTTATTAAATCACCACTCCAAAAAAATTATAAATCAAGAGATGAAAAAGTTAGCCCTAAAATTTTCTAATCAACGAAACCAATCTACCAATAAAAAAATTGAACACATTTTAATAATTAAAAATCATCAATCAGTCATACAACCTCTCTCAATTACACGTTCATACCGTCTACTTTCATCACCCTTCAACCAACCTAATCAACCATCAAGAAATTACTCTATCCCTCATGAAATTCCAAAACACGTGTTGAAGAAAAGAAGAAATTATACCTCGATGAATCTTTATTTCGGCTCCAAAGATTAGGAAAATATCAAGAGACTGAGGGTAGGGTTTTGGTGACTAGTTGATGAAGGGCTTCTTTTATTTTATTTTATTTTTTAATATACTGAGCGTATAAGCGGAGGTGGAGGAGGTGAAGGGGACAGAATAAGCGACATAGAGGGATTGGAAGAGAATATGCATGGAAAAAGTAAGAGTATACTTTTATGGACTTCAATTGGGAATTAATTGAGAATCAATTTTCTGAAATAATATTTGGTTAAGGGCTCTCATCATTTACTCTTTTTGGGCAAATGAAGTAGTCATACAATTAGCATATTAAATGGAATGCAAAATCTCTCCCCCCCCTTTTTTTTAATTTTTTAATTTTTGCCAACTTTCTTTCAAGTATACGTCCTCCCCCATTTTTTTTTTCCTCTTCTGATAACTCGACATTCTCACATATTTAAATAGCATTAATATATTATGTTATATTTATACTAATAATTCTAACGTATATAACATACATAGATCTTGTAAACATAAATAACTTATAAATAATATATTATATAAATATACACATATACATATCCATTTATATAACATATTATATTATATATACTATAAAATTGTCACATAAATTCATCAAATAATAATTATATAAAAACATCAATTTGACATGAATTTGGTTCTAACACATTGAGAGTTCGTCACGTTACCGGTGGGAATAACTCAAAATAACATCAGAAATACTAAACATTTTATCATCGTATCTTCGATGTTAATTCCTAACATCTAACTAATAATTTATGGTTAGTTAAAAATTGGGGTGTTACAATGTAGGAGAAGTAGAAGAATGAGATATAGAGGCTAAAAAGAATTGTGCGTGAAATTTCTTCAGAATGAGAGTCGTAAGAGAAATAGTTAACTCTATAGTTTTAAAGAAAGTTGTTAAGAGTCTATTTTGGGCAAGTGAATTATGACAGACAGCTAGGGAAATTGCATGAAGGTTTTAAGAAGGCAATTTCTTTTCTTTTCCTCTCTCCACGTTTCTGATTAACCTTCCTCTTTTTTTCTTTTCTTTTTTTAATAATGTATATTTTGCTAAACAATCACACAATTTCATCAAATTATCATATAAAATTCATCAAATTGAGATAAACTTTGTTATAGTACATCTAGTCCTCGACGTGTCACTTGTAAATAACCCAATATAATGTTTAAATTAACTAAATACTATCAGATCGCATTATCCATGTTAATTTCTAATGTTAATTTATATTATATTATTGGTTAACATTTGAGACAATACAGTTTACCCCAAACCTACATTTCCAAAACTCATTTTAACTCCAAACAAAACATCTATAAAACTCAATCTCCAAAAGTCCCCAAACTGAGTGCTTAGCTTAGGAGGAGTGGGGGCTATAGCCCCTTCTGAAATTTTTTTAAATTTAACCGCATATATTTTCGTTTTCCCTAAGATAAAAAATTATTATATAGCCCCAGGTTTTTCTACTTTTGCGTCACTAGAAATTGAAAATTCTCATATAACCCCATAAAAATTTTACTCTTTGATTTTTATACTTTGATGTTATTACTTTTTGAAATATATATATATATATATATATGACATACATCCCCATTGAAATATATTTATGATTCCTGTATACATGCATTAGTATATATGTGCTGGGAGAAGTTAGCTGCATATAGTATTAAACTTTAAGTTTGTTAGTTTGTTTTTATTTTTTTTTAATGTGATATCAATATAGAATTAACTAAACACTGATTTATCAATCTACTACTTAGATAAAACACAATATATAAGAATGAAGTGACATAGTTTTACAATCAGTTCTTGCGTTGTAAAGTTTGTTTTCCCTTAATTTTGTTTTTCGTTTGGATTGGATTTATTTTATTTTTGTAATTTGAAAGATTCGAAATCTAAATCTTATAGTAAAATGAGGCATGAAATTACATTGAATCAATCATGCAACGAATGGTATGTATTTGGATAATTTTAGTTTTATGTTAAAACGATGCTCGTCACTTGTGACATAAGAACATAGAGATATAACGTCACTTGCCAGGATTCCCAAATTTTTAGAACATTTATATCCTATTTGTCTTAGTTTGGAGCTGTAATTCTGAATGTGGACACAACACGTGATGAAGTGGGCATGCTTAATATCACAAGAGCAAATGGTCCAAAAAGAAACGGAAGCTTTCTGGAGTAAACTAATTTGGCTTTTCACTGAAAGCTTTTATATTGGGGAGTCATTTCATTCTACGTGGATATGATTTCTTCTTCTAAATTTTGGCTTAATTTTTGAGTTGATATGTACTATATTTTTCAAGGCTTTTCCGTTTTGTGAACATTCCTATTAAAGGGCTCCCTAGGCACTGACAAAAATGTTCATTAAAGTTTTTTTGAACGGCTCCTACCCCTTGATAAGGAGCACGTCACCTCAGCTCCACCAAATATGCAAACAGTAAAGGATCTCTCTATATATTGGCACGGCAGCCCAATGTCGGCCTCGCGATCTTCACTACTCCTATGGTCTCGTGATCTGGAGGTTCTTGTGGGGTGACCTACATAAGCAATCTTTGTGATCGTCGGGTCTCACGATGTTTATGCGCAGGAATAGACATCTTCAAGACTGACTGATTATCATTTATTTGCGTAACCTATAAGCATGACAGTTAAAAAAGCTTCAACAAATTAAAAAAAAAAAAAAAAAAAACACAAAAAGTGCCATTGGGTGGGGAGAAGGATGGGCGGTGCAACATGTTGGGGGTAATATTGGTTAATTATATGGTTACTCTTTAAACTATTAGTTTGTGTCATTTTTATCCCCATTATTATTTTTAGCTGACATAACTATAAACTCTTAAAAAGGGTACAAAAAGGTCATTTTTTCACAGGATTCGTTAATTGCCGTTAATAAAGTAACCTAATTGCTTGGTTGGTATTCAAAAATTAAAATTATAATTAGTGTTCATAATACTACTCTAACCTGTTATTTTTGTGACGTTTGGTTCACATTCTTTTTTTAGTTGAAATCTCAATTGTTATCGAATTCACTAAACTAGTCTTAAGAAAATATAACAAAATAAATAAACTATGAAACAGAAAGAAATAATTGTTTCTCTCTCTCAAATCTCGAGATGAGGACAACAACATAAGGGGGTTGCTTATGTTGTTGTCCTCATGACGATCGAGAGGGAGAGAGGAGAGAGACGGAAATTGAGAGGAGAGAGAAAGAGAGAACAAGATCGACATAGAGAGATACGGAGATCGAGAGAGAGAGAGATTTTTTTTTTTACTTTTGATTTCTTTTTCTTTAGTTTTATTCTTTTTAAGGTTAGTTTAGTAAGATCACAAAAAAAAAAGAGATTTCAACAAAATTATAATAATAATAATAAAGAATAAGAATCAAAACGTCACATCTGTAATAGCTTAAGTACCAACCGAGCAATTGAACCAATCCATTAATGGTAGTTAATGAAATTCTGTTAATAAAGGATCACGTAATGATTTTTAATTTTTTAATTTTTTTGGAAACATATACATCGAAAATAGTATTAACTAAACATTGAGTTATGAATCTATTATTTCGATAAAATCACTAGTACAAAATATGGATACCACGACGGTTTTTAACCGTCGTGGTAATATTTCCACGACGGTTTTCTAACCGTCGTGGAATCCAGGGTCGTGGAATCTTTTCAGATTTCACGACGGTTTTTTACCCGTCGTGGAATAGGCAAAAAATATGGCCTAAATGTGGACATTTAGGAACATACCACGACGGTTTCACGTAAAAAACCGTCGTGGTAGGTCTACCTATCACGACGGTTTTTCAAGAAAACCGTCGTGGTAGGTCTACCTATCACGATGGTTTTTTTAAAAAAAACCGTCGTGGTAGGTTCCACCGAAAATTTTTTTTTTTTTGAATTGATTTCATTCCCACGGGTGGCAAATCCGGAAAATTTAACTCACAAAATCAACATTTTTTCTGGAAAATTCCCAAATCCATGTCTTACCCAATCAATTTTAAAGCAATCTAAATCACAACGACAATTAACAATCACCGAAAGGACGGATTTTGGACAATTTTTTACAGAAAATTCCCAAATCAACAATCAACCAAATCAACATTTTGGAAGGAACATTGTGGATTTTTGACACTTTGGACGGAAATTTCACAAATCCGTGGCTTACCCAAGCAAGATACATTTGAACTTACCGGATTGTCGAGCGTGGGTACGGGTGGAGTGGTAGAGAATGTAGGGGATGGAGGAATGGCGGCGAGAGGGAGAGGGAAAAAGACTCGGAGTTAGAGAGAGAGGGAGGAATGGCGGCTAGAGATAGAGGGAAAAAGGCTCGGGGTTAGAGAGAGAGAGAGGAATGGCGATGAGAATGTAGAGAGGGAGCGGAGAGCGATAAATGGAGGGAGGATATGGGCGGCTTTGGGTTTGGAGTTAGAGTTTGTATTAGAGAGTGAAAGAGGCTCGGAGTGTAATGGGGTGGGAAAGAGGGTATTTTTTTGGGTTTTAATATACGCTCAAAAAAGTTGAACAACTTCAAAAATTTTCAAAATTCCCGCATTCATACCTACTACGACGGTTTTTTCCAAAAACCGTCGTGGTAGGTTGAAATTTTCAAAAAAAAATTTTTGACCTACCACGACGGTTTTTCCGAAAAACTGTCGTGGTAGGTAAAAATTTTTTTTTTTGAAATACCACCACGGTTTTTTGAAAAAACCGTGGTAAAAAACCGTCGTGGTAGGTCAATTTGTTTTTTTTTTTTTTTGAAAAAAGAAATTTTTGAAAAAAAAAATTTTAAGAAACCGTCGTGGAAGCCATAGCTTCCACGACAGTTTTTAATAACCGTCGTGGAAGCGGCTAGGCTTCCACGACGGTTTACATAAACCGTCGTGGAAGAGGCCGATTCCATGACGGTTTCTTAAAACCGTCGTGGAATCGGCCTCTTCCACGACGGTTTTAAAAGACCGCCGTGGAAGCAAGCCTTTCCACGACGGTTTTCGTGAAAAAATTTCTGCTCCGTGTTTTTGTAAATTTTACACGACGGTTTTTTAAAAAACGGTCGTCGAAGTACCGTCGTGGAATCCCATATTTGTAGTAGTGAATACACTATATATATATATATATATATTGTTAACATGCAATGACATACTTTAAATATTCGAAATCTAAATGTTACGGTAAAGTTAGTCATGAAATTACGTTAAATCAAGTATGCACATATTAAACGTCACTTGCTGGGATTCCCAAATTTTAGACTCAATGATTGAAGTGGGCATGTCTAATATCACAAGAACATTGGGTGCCAAATAACGGAAGTATCCGCGTGGAGTAAAATTATTTTGTTTTTTGTTGAAAGCTTTACATTGTGGAGTCATTTCATTTCATGCGGATATAATTTTTTTTCCCCAATTTCAAGCTAATGGCACATTAGATTCTCTCTCTATATGTTTGTTTGGGTTTGGGTATTGATATAAAGTTTTTGTATAATTTGACATTCTTTCTAGATCCATAAATGAAGATTCTCTCTTTCTTTCTGGTTGGCCACCGATGCACCAGTTCTATCACCATTTTTTTTCGGTGGAAATTTTTTTTCTTCTGGAGATTTGAGAAGAAACAGAAAATTTTTCCCAAAGTCCCATCATAACTTTGGTTTTCGAAGAAAAATAAAAGAAAATAAAAGAAAATAAATTAATATCTATATGTTGTTTGGCAATTTTGTGAAATTTTTTTTCTTCTGAAGATGATAAAATATTCCAGATCTACAGAGACAGTAAAAAAGTATACCCACTAACTCAAACAAAATACTTTTGAAGAAAAAAATAAAAAAAATAAAAACAAAATCCTTTTGAAGAAATGAAATAAAAATTGTTTTTCCACTTTCATTTTTTAAGACTTGTACACTTAATAAATATTATAAAAAACATACCCTAATAAAAACATATTTTTTTCTTGTACTCAAACCAATTTTAAAAAAAACACAATAAAATTAAATTTAAAAAATAATCTCAAAACCATTCCCAAACATTCTCGTCTTTATTTTATATCCACGTAAACATTATTTTTAAAATGCTCTCAACCGGATCCATACATTTCTGCTTTTACTTTTTGATTGAGAAGCGTGAAGAAAAGCATAAAAAACAAGCTCCATCGAGCCATTTACCTTAAAGTACTCGACATAATTATAGTACGGATATACAACTGATTAATGAGACCTAGAAATCATGTGGTTGCCGTCACACTCAAAATTCCAGCACTTTGATCTCTCTCTTCACATTTATTTTAGCTTTTTTTTTTTTAAGGGGTATTTTAGCTTTTCAATTCTAGTATGTTGATATGCATATGTTATTTCCAACCACAGGCAATAAAAATTATACAAGCGAAGTATGCTTTCAACTATTTGAGCTAGGATATGGTGGAAAGGAATAGAGGTGAATAGGGATGTAAATTGGATGATATGTTAAGATTTCCACCAAGAGTATAATGAGTAGTATTTCAACATGTTAGTGACCAAAGAACAATATGATGAGTTTAATAACTTCCATCGAGGGAATCTGTCTGTACCACTTGCGACGCCATAATGAAAGGATCATTTTTGTATCCCAAACGCCTAAAGTCCACAACCGTCACGCCGTCCCTATCAATCTTAACAAAATTATTGTAAGCCCAATTGCATTTAAAAAGTGCTATCCGCAAGCCGCAATAATCTAGTTCCCAAATATCGTCAATGAACCCAAAGTAGTTCATGCTACCGTATACCGGGTTCTTGTCCTTTGCGGATGAAATATGCATAGACTCGGCACGGAGGCTGACACCACTATTTTGGACAGTATGCTTCGCATCTCTTTCGCGAGTGTAGAAGGAGTAGCCATTGACAGAGTACGATGTATATCGTGTGACTATCGATGATGGTCCTCTTGCTAGCTTCATTAAGTCTTGGGAAAGGCCAGGCTTCATATGCAAATGTTTTCTTAGCCACTCCCGAAATGTTCGGTTGTGCTCATCTTAAATCCACTTCTCAGATCTGGTTTTCCTCAGATTCGCAACTCTTAATTCCGTTATGTGAACTTCAATGAAAGGCTCCACTTCCTTAGCATTGTGCAAAACGTACAGACAAGCCTTTTCCCATTCATCTCGATTTACTGGTGAATGAACGCCCACGGATAATCCTTTCGACGTAACTTGACCGCTCGTTGGCAACCCTATTGGGTCCGCGTTAGACAAATACTCGGAGCAAAATTCAACTGACTCCTCGGCTATGTAGTTTTCCACTATACATCCCTCCGGCCTATTTCGGTTCTTCACATAGGCCTTCAAAACCTTCATGTACCTTTCGAAAGGATACATCCACCTCATATGGACCGGTCCACATAGTTTAACTTCCCGAACTAAGTACACCGTTAGGTGGATCATGATATCAAAAAAGGCTGGTGGGAAATACTTCTCAAGCATGCACAATGTCATCACCAATTCCGATTGCAGCGGATCAAGCATCAGTGGATCAATTACCTTCGAGCATATTGAATTGAAAAATGAGCATAACTTCGTAATTGCATATCGCACATCTTTCGTTAAAACTCCCCGCAATGCAAGAGGTAATAATTGTTGCATCAAGATATGACAATCATGTGTTTTCATTCCAATGAGCCTCAAATCCTTCATCGACACCAACCTTTTGAAGTTGGAAGAGTACCCACTTGGCACTTTCACGGACGCAAGCCATTCACAAAGCTTTCTCTTCTCTTGTCTCGATAATGTGTGCTTTGCCGGAGGTAAGTATGTGCCGTTCAATCTTTTCTCGGGGAGCAAATTTGGCCTAATCTTCATCTCTTCAAGATCCAACCGTGCCTTTTCACCGTCTTTAGTTTTGTTTGGAATGTCAAGCAACGTGCCCACTATCGATTCACAAACATTTTTCTCAATATGCATAACATCTAAGCAATGACGAATGTAAAGTGACTTCCAATATGGAAGTTCGTAAAAGATTGACTTCTTCTTCCAAGGTCCATCGACATCTGGAGCCTTACGTTTTCTCTTCCTCAAAACTACTTTCACATCTTTAACCATCTTATAAACGGCTTCGCCTGACAAAATCCGAGGAGCTGATCTTTCTTCGGTCTTACCATCAAAAGCCTTCTTTTGTTTGCGGTATCGATGATTTGTTGGCAAGAATCTCCTGTGACCAAGGTAAACGGTTTTCTTATCATTCTTCAACCGGATTTAAGATGTTTCCTTCATACAAACTGGACAACCGATAGAACTCTTAACAGGATAACCAGATAGGTTGCCAAGTGCATGAGAGTCATTAATTGACCAAATCAACATTGCACGAAGATTGAACGTATCTTGACGGTGAGAATCTTTAACTTGTAAACCGTCTTCCCACAAGCTTTTGAGGTCATCGATTAATGGTGCCAAGTACACGTCAATGTCATTCCCTGGTTGTTGTGGGCCTGAGATCAATAACGTCAACATCAAGAACTTCCGCTTCATGCACAATTCTGGTGGGAGATTGTAGTTGACAAGTATGACTGGCCATGTACTATGCCGACTACTCATGTTACCATGTGGGTTCATTCCGTCCGTCGACAAACCGAGACTTAAATTCCTTGGTTCTGCACTGAAATCTGGATGATTGTCGTCAAAGGTCTTCCATTGAGGTGCGTCGGCCGGATGCCTAAGTTTTCCATCATCAACACGTTTATCATGGTGCCATGTCAAATTTTTAGCATGCTCGGCATTGCGGAATAAACGACGCAAACGTGGAGCCGGTGGAATGTACCATAATACCTTAACGGGCACTCCTTTTCTTCTATTCGATGGCATCTTGCCCTTCTTCCATCTTGACTCGTTACAAACCGGACATTCATGTAAAGTTTCATATTTTTTCCGGTAAAGGACGCAATCATTTGGACAGGCATGTATTTTTTCATATTCCATTCCCAAAGTGCTCAACGTCTTCTTCGCCTCGTACATACTAGGTGGCAATTTGTTATCCTCCGGTAGAACATCTTTTAGAAATTCTAAAAGAGTCGTGAAACTAGAATTCGTCCACCCGCCCGACGCTTTCATATTCCATAATTTAACCAATGCCCCTAATTTCGTATATTTTGTACACCCGTCATACAAGGGCGTTTCGGCATCATTAATCATTGCCTCAAATAACTCCGGACGGTGCACAAAGTTCTCTTCCAAATCATTCACCATATTGAACATATTATCACCAACGTCTTCCACAACAATAGGCTCTTTACCTTTAGTGCTTGTCGATGTAGAGTTAATATTGAAAAAATCTTCACCATGTAAATACCAAGTTTGGTAAGAACAAATAATCCCATAAGCGCGCAAATGTCCTCTAACATCATCAATGTAATGAGATCTATGATTACCACAAATTTGACACGGACACGGAATCTTATCATCTTGTATGTGAGCTTTGGCAAATGACAAAAATTCTTCAACACCATCTCCATATGCTTTAGACAATCTATCAAACCACATCCATTTCCTATCCATGATTTGCAAATCCTAAATAAAAAAATTAAAATTAAATAATTTATTAGAATGTCGACTACTCTATTTAATGTAACATGCATATATATAATTTTCATTATTAATTAACAACGGCCCATTAATCGGTTTTTCAACATTGAAAAATCGAATTAAGAACATAACAAATATAATTAAAATACAAAGCCATCTAAATCCATAATTAATTAAGGTATAAATACTGGGGGAAACATAACATTACTTGATCACACAATTAATTTAATACCACCCATTGCACAATTTAACTCTAAATCGATCCCAAAATATATATAAAGCAAAAAAACACCTTAATTTATAAAATCATATCCACAAATCATCAATAATACAACAATAACAAGTCAATCACTTACAGATAAATTATAATGATGGATATATATAGATGATGGCGGTGGACGTCCACACGGTGTACTGCCTGCCTGTATTCGGAGCGATTTGACTTTATATTCGGATGATTTGTAGCTGTTGTAAAAACTTTTGACGGCAACAATAGACTCTCGGCGTTTTAAGTAAATTTTTCACGAATTTTTACATGACGGTTTCTCAAAAACGGTCGTGGAAACTCGGATATCTACGACCGTCTTTCAGTAAACCGTCGTGGAAACGGCGCAATTTCCATGACGGTTTTAAAATGACCGTCGTGGAAACGACAGATTCCACGATGGTTTGGAGAAACCGTCGTGGAATCTGGTCGTTTCCACGACGGTTTCTCCAAGCCGTCGTGGAAACGCCCCGTTTCCACGACAGTTTTCAGTGACCGTCGTGGAAACGGCGCTGTTTCCACGACGGTTTTCAGTGACCGTTGTGGAAAAGGCAGCTTCCACGACGGTTTGACGAAACCGTCGTGGAAGCACGGGGGCTTCCAGGACGTTTTATGTAAACCGTCGTGGAAGCTCCATGCTTCCACGACGGTTTACATAAAACGTCGTGGAAGCTGTCGTTTCCACGACGATCTTTTAAAACGGTCGTGGAATCGAGCATTTCCACGACGATTTTCGGAAAATTTTTTCCGCTCCGTGTTTTTTCGAATTTTCCACGACGGTTTTTAAGAAAACGGTCGTTGATGTACCGTCGTGGAATGCCAAATTTGTAGTAGTGATTGTAGTTATTGTTGATAACAGGACTGCTCCACCCACCACTACATCTGAATATGTCAAGTATGCCCTTCATGCGGAGTATCACCTGAACAAGAGAAAAGAAGGCCAACCTCTTCAGAGTGAAGTTCTAGGAGCAACATCAACAACAACCAGAACGGCAAAAACTTCGGAAACTAAGGCAGGTCTCGAGGAGGTCCGTGGTACACTAACAAGAGAAAGGGAAACTTTTCTAATCAGAGGAACTAGAACAACCATCAAGGAGGTATTCAACTAGCTAAGCAAGCAAAGAACATTTCACCTTGTTCTAAGTGTGGAAAGATGCACTTGGGGGAGTTATGTCAAAGCACAAACTGATGCTATGGTTGTAGACACAAGGATCCAAGAAATGTCCCAACAAGACCTACAAGCCTTTCTAGCAAAGTCAACAGATGAACCCTCTGGCTTAGCTCCACATCATGCAGGCCACTCTTGATGGGACTCATATTTCTCAAGGACGACTTGAGGCCCCTCCACTCACCACCAATGCCAAAATTTTCACAATGACAAAAGACAAAGTTGGTGTTGAGACTTCTACTGTTATTATAGGTCAGATACTTCTTAACAACCAATATGCTAACATTCTTTTCGACACAAGAGCCACACATTCCTTTGTGTCTTTTGCTTTCGCTATTAGGAAGAAATAAGGATGTCTTGAATTAGGGATTCACTACGACACTACCCTTTAGGGAAGTGGCGATGTCCACTCATTGGCTACGGGCAGTACCAATGAGGATTTTTGATGGGGAGCTCTACAGTAATCTGATAGTGCTTGAGATGTATGACTATGACATAATCTTAGGTATGGATTTCTTAGGAAAGTATGACGTATCTATTGAATGCCAAAGGCGTAAGGTCATAATTGATCTTGAAGGAGATGCTCGGTTTGAATTTATTGGTCATATGAATAAGAAGACGAAGTTGTCCTTGTTAGTATTGAAGGCCTATAAGTTGCTAGCCAACGGTTGTATCAGTTTCTTAGCCAACATCATGGATAAGAAAAAATGAGATAAATTGAAAATTGAAGATGTGCCTGTTGTACAAGATTTTAGGATACGTTTCTGGAAGTGTTGCTAGACTTACTGCTAGATAGAGAAATTGAGTTTGATATTGAGTTAGCGCCTGACACTAGGCTAATCTCTAAGGCACCATATTGTATGGCACGTACTAACCTTAAAGAAATGCATTAGCAACTTCAAGAGTTGTTGAATAATGGTTTCATTATCCCTAATCATTCGTCGTAGGGAGCTGTAGTTTTATTTTGTGAAAAAGGATGAGATGATGAGACTCTGCATCGAATATAGAGAGCTGAACAAGGTGACCATAAGGAACAAGTACCCATTGCCAATAATTGATGATTTTTCGACCAACTGCAAGGTGCGACTATTTTCGAAGATTGATTTGCGATCTGGATACCATCAATTGAAGATGAAAAAGGAAGATATCCCTATGTCAGCCTTCAGAACTTGTTATGGCATTATGAGTTTGTGGTCATGCCATTTGGGTTGACCAATGCCTCTGTTGCTTTAATAGACTCAGGAGTAGAGTGTTCAAGGAGTTTCTGGATAAATTTGTGATAGTGTTCATCGATTATATTCTTATTTATTCAAAGACTTGAGACGAACATACTAAGCATCTGAGGACAATTTTGCAGATGTTGAAGCGACACCAATTGCATGCCAAATTCTCCAAGTGTGCATTATGGCTGGATCGTGTGGCATTACTTGGCCATGTGTTTTCTAAAAGATGGAGTAATGGTGATCCTGTGAAGATTGAAGCCTTTTGGTGTTAAGTCCAAAAGCAAAACTGTAGGAGCACAATGTCCAAAGCAGACAATATCATACCAAAGGGAAGCACGAGTCGTTAAATTAGACCATCTTCAATGTAATGTTAATTATTATGCTTATGGTAAATTTTGACATTTGAATGAAAAAATTACTCTCCAATGAAGTGCTATCTTTGATGCTAAATTTGCTATATATTGCTAAATTTTGTTGCAAATTTGCTACAAGGTATAAAGATGATAAATTTAATATTTGATTCTTATTAATTATTACCTTAATTTATTCATGTAATTATTACAATTCTTTTTAATTTATTTAAGTACTAAAATTTTAATTTATAAGTTATAAAGCATAATAACAACGATGAAAAGTACTAATAGCATTAGAAATAACATTACGCATTGGAGAATAAAGATAATGCTATTTTTTTTCCCATTCTTTTGTAACAAATATGGCATTAGTATCGGCAAATCAATTGGATATGGCCTTAGTATATGTCAAATTTGGCATCAAAGATAGCACTCTATTGGAGAGCACTTTTTTTTTATCCAAGTATCAAAATTAATCATTGATATAATAAGTTATGATGTTTGGAACATCATTTCAAACTTAACTTTTCCAATTTATTTTTGTCTTTTTCTGAAAAATTAACAAAAATTTTAACAATTTTTTAAAAAGTTAAACAATTCCAACCTAAAAATTTTAGTTCCAACAGGTAGACCAAAGACAAGCCTAGTGTTGCATTAGAAATGCTCTCAATTATGTCCTCTATATATATATATATATATATATATATATATATTTGTATACTTGTATAAACATAAAATTTTGTTCTCTTCTTTCTTCGTTAAACAAACATAAAGTTTTGGTGAGAAATACCACTTTACAATACAAGCATACACCGTCGGTTTTTGTGCTTCAATTCTGTTTCAAGCACTTTGCAAGTGCCAATATTATTGGCCTACTCATAAAATGAGGTGGACCAAACTTTTGAGTAATGTGAAATGAATTTTATGCTCTCTATGAATTTCTTTTGTTTGAACATATATAGACATGAATTTTATTGGTCACATACATACAAGTCGATTGAGACGAATCCTAACAAAGAGGTTTAGTGAGACTAATTCACAACTTTTCCATATGTTTTTTTAACAAAAAATTCTAACAGAAATGATTAAGTAAGATTAACATAAAATTCAAGAGGATAAATTGAGAGTTTTTAACTACAATAATAAAGCAAGAATGCATCTAGGAGTATAGGTGGAATTGGTCCAATAATAAATTTCAACACTAGTTATCCGTGCATGTAAAAAACGTTTTGGAAAATAAATAACGGAAATTATAGAACATAGGCTATTTCCTAAAACTTATGTAATCGAATAACATATTTACTTAACATAATAATAAATAGAAGTTTTAATCTACGAGGCACGTGGTTTTACTTTTTTATTTTTTAATTCTTAGTAGCTTTTTTTTTTCCGACTGAAGAAAAAGTCCGGAAGGGAGGCGATGGAAAGGGCGGTGATCAATGTTAGCATACTTTTTTGTGCGTTATCAAAAGGTTACTTAGACGCTGACATGAATGTTCGCTAAAGGCATTATGGGCAGATCCTACCCCCGACTAGGCATGTATCACCCCAGCTTTACCGAACATGTTAACAATAAAGATACATGGGGTTTGATTCCAGATACTCTCCATTGAATACTAGATTGGTAATAAACAAATCTTCACATTTAAGACCCACAAGAAGACCACTCAGCACTAAAACTTTTGTCCACTGATCCACGTTACGGTAATCCATTACCGCTAGGCCCTTCTTTTTCCTGTCTATTAGATCTAGGACTTACTACTTCTTTTTTTTTCCAATCTTATCATACCAATTCTCTCTCTACACTTCTTCTCTTCTCCCTCTCACTTTCTCTCTCATAATCATTCTCATATTGAGGCGACCTCGACCTCATGAGGTCCTCGTGACAAAGGATCTCGCTACATATTGGCACAGCAGCCCAACGTCAGCCTCGCGATCTTCACCACTCCTATGGCCTCAAGATCTCGAGGTTCTTGAGGGGTGACCTAGATAGGCAATATCTGTGACCTATTGGTCTAGTGATGTTTCCATGCAGTAATCGACATCTCCATGACAGACTGGACGTGAAAGCTTCAACAAATAAAATAAAAAAAATGCCATTGTTTGGGGAGAAGGATGGGCTGTGCAACATGTTGGAGGTACCTATTTTCGTCATTTTCAAAACCTTATCTAATTCTATTGGAAAAAATATTCCCATACCTAAAACGCAGCAAAAAAAAAAAAAAAAAAACCAAAACCAAAACCAAAACCAAAACAAAAATAGAATTTATGTAGTTCGACAAAATTGTCTATGTCTGCCGGAGAGGGAGAATAAATTCACTAACACTTTTAGAGTTACACACTCATTAAACTCTCCTAACCTCTCTCTACTCAAAGCCCCTTACACCCTTTGCCTATCTCTCTTCTCACTTTCTCTCAAAATGAGACACACACTCTCTATTTCTCCGATCACTCACACAACTCATAACATAACACACCTATTTATAAGCTCTCAATAGAACACAAAAATACAACTTTCTCAAACTCATAATAAAACAGAAACTTACCAAAACTAATTTGAGTAACATACCTAACGAATCTGTTATAATAATTGGTTAATTGATAGGTGGTGTCCATAAACCTACATAAAATAAACTAGAAAATAAAAAGAAATAAAAAATTTAAATGTCTCTCTCTGGGCTGGCGGTGGAGGATAGGAGGCGAGAGAGGGTTTGCACGGCGATGTAAGATTAAGAAATTTAAATAATGAGGATTAAAACGCTACAAACGTAATAATTTAGAGACCAATCAAGTAATTAAGCCAAATTTTTTTTACAAAACCCCACTATTTCTTACAATAACTATGTATGACACTTGGCACCAACAATGTATGAGGGGAAAAAAGGCAAGTGAAAATGGTCAGCTTTTCCCCCCCCCCCCCCGCCCCCCCCTTTAAAGTAGTACTGTTTTAATAGCTTGGAAAATAAAAGTATTACTTTAATCAATGTACAAAATTTGGAAGGAAGAACTAAGCCAAAATCGTGGCTGAACAAGCTCGAAGCTCCAAGAGGCGCACCTAAGTTTGGATTCAATACAAAATTCCAAAAATTCAATCTCAAAAAGCTGCCCTCCTCTGTTGCACGAAAGCAATACATCTGGCCCTAGCTAATAACCAAACGCTATCTTTCAAAGACTATCGGTAGCTGATACGCAGTAGGCGAAACGACTAGCAAATTTCCTGAACCAAACAACAACGCAAATAGCTAGAACATAAAACGAAAAAAAAAAAAATTAAGGTTCAACAATTTACTTCTTTTCCTCGTACATAATCATGGACTGGTTTGATAATCAATCAATAACAGACTTATATTAATGAATAGTTACTAAAATCAATCACTGATATAAGTCAATGATCAATTTGCACGGTTGATCAAAAAAAAATTTTAAAAAATTTGGGATGGGAATTAGAACTCTACGCCTTTAAATAGAGTCAATTGTAATATTACAGTATATCAAACA
Source organism: Ficus erecta (assembly GCA_008635985.1). Taxonomy (NCBI): domain Eukaryota; kingdom Viridiplantae; phylum Streptophyta; class Magnoliopsida; order Rosales; family Moraceae; genus Ficus; species Ficus erecta. Next base: position 21,491 of record BKCH01000780.1, read on the forward strand.
TTAACGGTCATTTTCTTCAATAAAAAAAAAAGATATATGAAAAAAAAGTTAAAAATGGTCAAAAGCAGACACGTACCTAATTTGTCCTTTAAACCTATTGATACAGGGATAAGAAAGAAATACATGTAAGATTACAAGTAACTTTCCAATCTCCTGGATATACTGAATCATCAGAATCAGGCTGCAAACACTCGTGCATTCATTCCATATACCAAGAATTTAGAGAGAAAATTGAGAAATTCTCATTTACCATTCAACTTCTAAAGAATCACTATTTTAAACACATCATAAAGAAATCCTATGTAACAACCCGCCTTACGTAGGCCGTTACCATACTTATTTTACTAAATTACTTAACTTACTTGACATTGCGGAAATACATAATGATTTTCTTTTTTTTTTTTTTAAAAAACTTAAAACCTGACTCAACCACGTACTCATATATATATATATATATATATATACATACATACATACATACTCAATTGAGTATTGGAGTTTCAAACTTATTTTAATACATTGCAGATTGTACTAAGTAACAAATACAAATATTTTATTTCAAAACGCGTAGCGCTATCCAACCCATAGTTTCACAGCTAGCCGTGCCATGCCCCACCGTCTTGCATCAAGTATTGCCAATAGGCTGCTTACCAACAGCATAAATATAAGTTATGTGCTTTCACCTAGCAAGTACAACTATCATTCCGCAAAACAATCTAAATAAACATATGCATGATTTGATTATGCTTATTTATTAAGCTTTATTCGTTAGTATATATTTGTGGGCCCCTTGTTTAACATGAGTGTACGTACCGTGACGCGCAACCATAGAGTGGTTGGGGCGGCCGGCCCAGTCCAACTCAAACCATGGACCAAGCCTTCATGGCAGGTCGGTATGACACGAGAAAACTTGCTTAACATCATACTTGAAAATAGTTCATTGAAAACAGTTTCTTACTTGAAAACAGTTTCTTACTTGAAAACAGTTACTTAAAAACAGTTTCTTACTTGAAATTTGATCTTATTCTTACCATATGATTTATTATTAGTGAGCATGCTTACATGATGCGACAATAATAAAACATCAATCATATGCATCACATACATGAATGCATGAGCTTTGAAAAACATACAAAGCAGTAAAATATTTTGTCTATGCTGTAGGCGGAGTTGTACTTACAGGTTGTCCTAGGTTCTTGGTTTGTTGTTCCAACGAGACATGACAAAAGTTTACACTCCTGTTCCAATTAGGACGTAAGATAAGAATCATCCTATCTTACTATAAACCATAACATACAATGTTGGTATCCAATCCAACAACCATATGTAACCATAGGTACAAGCCCTAACATGTTAAAGTGGTATCTCATTTGGTTACTATTAGTAACCATGGATACAAAGCCCAACATATTAATTTGGTATCTCAATTGGTTACTATCCGTCATAACATTGTTACCATATTTTAAAATAACTTGGCCCATTTTATTCATGTATTCCTTCTTCTCACAACACCTTATTTATTGGTCTTGTCTTTTAAAATCATTTGTAAAATTTCAACCTTTTAAAACCATTTTTGTAAAACGTAATTTCTTTTGAACAAAGATAGTAAAGTTGTAAAATTCTGAAAACTGCTTTTGAAAACAGTCTCGTAAATTTAGTTATCAGTGTATGTGCAGGAATTTCATGTACCATGCACTATTTTGAAAGAAATCAAGTTTTATCTTTAAATCAATTTTGAATTTGAAAAGGTTTTCTTCATGAAAGTTGTAGACCTAATGAATCCTACAACTTTCATTCTTTACTCAAAACTTAATTCTGCCTTTATACTATCCGTTTTCCTATTTGAAACATCCTAGCCGTGCATAGTGTCTGAGCCGGTCAGGTTTGAGAATTCATAAAACGGAAGCCTTTGGAGCATGTTTTTTAAAAAATGTCCACGAAACCCCATAGGGTTTTTCATTTTCTACAACTTTTCAGTTATAACTTTTTCCAAATTCGGCCTCTAAGGGGCTTAGAATTCGGTTTCTAGAAAACTGTACCATTAATTTTTAAAAAACCGGCAGTTTGTGTTTGTTGATTTTTGTTGGAAATTCCGCACACACTACCTCAAACGATCGCAACCGTGAGCCTACGTCCACATGCAACACGTCGGATATGTTCTTAACATTCAACCATACTGTAACGACCAAACTTTTCGAACCGTTAAACTAACTTACTTATTCTTATTTAATATAATCTTAACACTTATTTATATTTGGTTTTAAAAAAAATACATAATTTTTTTTTAAATCATATTCATACTACAATAGTTAGAATTATTAAAACTCTTAACCGAGGAAATTGAAAACCTCTAGCTAATAAATATCTTATTCAAATTTATATTTAGATTATATTTTAAAAAACTATAACTTCATGTAAATTAAAAGGAAAGAGTCTAAAGTCTTTTTCTCGTAAAATACTCATACTAGTTTAGTAGTACCAAAACATTGTAACATAGTTATAAATATAGTCAATACAAAATAATTTAAGAAATCTAAATGCGGAAATTTAATTCATGGTGGTATCCCACTCCCGTCTTTCATCGCCTCCGCACAGCTTTGCCAGTCCATAAACATCTAAGTAGCGGGCTGCTTACTTGCGTTACCTACAGCACGAACACACACGTATGAGCTTTCGCTCAACAAGTACAAACAATATCTCACAAATTATTTTCATAAAATCATATCATCACATGTAACATCATGAATGTTAAAAAAATACATGTGAACTATGTGTGTTCAATTATGCTTTATTATTTACATATCTTGTCTACTTAAGAGGCCCCTATGTCGTACCCATATGCGCGCAACCAATGGGGAGTTAGGGAAGCGACCCTCCAACAACCTCCGAGGTCATATCTTATAACTTTCGTTCTTATTATATCCTCTCACTAATTAGAGGTTGGTACGACACTTAATCCTATTTTTCGTTAGCCTCATTCTTATTATTTGTAACATTGTGTAGATTTACATGTCACTATGCATCTATCATTACTGCATACATATATGTGAGGCATGTCAATCACATCAGTGCAAGAGAAATTATGCACGTTAAATGCTTAATTAACGCAGTACATATGGCTCATAAGCTCATCACTTCATCAAGGAAAATCATAGAAATGTAGAATATCAACAACGAAAAACATTTTGTTCCATGCTATAGGTGAGGTTTGTACTTACAAAAAATCGTGTAACTGTGTATCCGCGTTGAATGTTTCCGGCTCTACCCTCAAGTCGATGCGGTGTCCTAATTTTAATTTGACATCCGAAAGTTAGAGTAAGGTTTTTGATTAATTTCGATTATGGACATATGTTCTCTTACTTAATAATTAATTTCAATTTCATTATCAACAATTAATTTCAATTTAATTATTAATTTATTTCTAAGTTTTTTTTAGAATAACATCCTTAATTGTTAATTACATAATTATCATAAATTAATTTCTTAATTAATAATTAATTAATTTAAATATAAAATTAATTAATTATTAACCCATTGGTGAGTTAATTATTTAATACTTAATTTTTTTATCCAAACTTTTACTTAATTCCCCTTTATTCATATTTGGGTCCATTAGGTGACCATAGATAACCATGGTCTTTCAATATCATATTGGGTCATCTTTGTGAGTTGTGGGTTTATTGGGTCTATCACAACCTGTTTACTTGTGATTGAGTCTTATTATTGTTTTAAACCTGTTAAGGCCCATTATACTTGTCTTTATCAAGTTTTAGTCAACAATTACATGGCATCTCAACAAGTCTAGTGACAGGTTCATTTCTCGTCATCGAGCCACCGGGTACTAATTTATCAATTTTCCCCTATTTCAGTTATTCAAGCACTTTTAAGCTTAAACTTGTTAAATCTTTTTACCTTAACTTTTAGTAATCTCTCTTGTAGTTTTATAGGTCCAGAAAACCTCTACCTATAGTCCAAAACGTTCTCCCCATCAAATTACCATTTTGCCCCTTAGTTTGACAAAATAACAATTTTGTCATTAGACATACCCTTTTTAATCTAGACTTATTGAATGGCTTTTAAAAGTTTTTCCCAGCCTTAGAATAACGTTTACAGTGCCCTTAAACTCTTAAAATGGCTTTCGTAACTAATTACATTTCTAAACACAATTAAATAAAAGTATAACATTTAAGCCCCTATATGTCATTTAAGGTCGTACATTTGACTATAACATAAACCATATTATTTCTTGTATTTATTTAGATTAATATAATGGTTTAAGGGTGACAAAGATTCTGTCTAATTATAGTCTACGCAGATTTTATAATTTGACCCGTTATTTATTTATTTTTGCATTTTAGTCCTTATTTAGCCCCAATAAGTTCCCAATACCCTTTGGTTCACGTTTTTTACACTTAATGTACTTATAAAGTGTTCTCACAGGATCAGGACTCATTTTAACAAGTTTTTATTATTTACGTTTTTGACCATAAATGTTTCTATATTTACATTTTGACCCCAAATTGGCGTTTTGGTAATTTCTTATCCATTTATCACCAAAATTTGACACAAGGTCTATTTTAAGTCTCAATTCAAGACTACAAAGTTTCGGATTCAAATAAAGTCTTTAGGCTGGTGAAATTACGATTTTACCTCTTGAGGGCAAAATTGTCATTTTTGACATTTATTATTTCTGATCAAACTTGAGCTCTTATTATGGCTTATGTCAAGATTAATATTATGTTATTCTATAAGATTATGAAAATCCCACTCAAAATACCATTTTCCAATTTATTAACATTTATGCTAGAAAATGTTATTTTTAGTACTTTATGGTCATTAAGAAAAATGTTATTTTTGGTACTTTATGGTTATTAATTCTTATTCTAGCTTATTTGTGATGTGAAAATATTTTCCTCATCATTCATGCTTCCATTAAACAGAGGACATAACATGCTATAATCTCTTATTCTCATACATTAATACTCATTCATGTCATATAACCATAAAATCACATAAACACACTTTTCATCATATTCCATACACAAATCATGTTTTCTAGCCGCCTTAAATCATGGCCAGCACATATATCATCTCACTAGGTAGCAAGACCACATTTTACCCATTTACCATACCAAGATTTTCCTATTTGTAAGAACACATTTTGAAAGGAAATTTATTAAGAACTTGGTAAACCAATAGGTTACAAATCATTTACCTCTTAGAAGAGTAGTGAGTTCTTAGCTCCTCTTGAAGGCTTTGAACCACTCTTGGATCCTTGAGGTAGGGAGCTAGAATAGAGATAAAACATCACTTTAAAAACATTTTTAAAACATCATTTTTCTTTCTAGGAAACAAGTGCAAAAATATAGGTTTTTACCTTGGAAAACACTTGAAATGGCTCTTCCTCCTTGTAAACAAAATGATCTTGAGAGTGGGTGGAAGGAGATGAAGTATATTTTTGGCTTCCCTTAGCTACAAATTTCATCCACAATGAAGAGAGGAAGAGAGGAAACTTTTCTTTGCTTGTGTGGTCTTTATGAAAGAGAAAAAAGTGGTTTTTGGTTTACCTTAGAAACATTTTATAACCAAACCTTATTGTGGGTTAAAAATTGAAATTTTTGGATTTTAAATTTCTTCCAAAACATGCTCAGCTGAAGAGAACAAGTTGGGAGGTTATTTTGGTGGTTTTTCATGTATTTCTAAGTGGTTTTAGTGAGTAGTCATTTAAGTAGTCCACCATCTTACATTGTAATCAATTTTTCTTTTTTGTCTTATCATATTTGTTTTGCTTGTTTAGGGGTTGGATTTTGGATTCTCAAAACTCCCCCTCTTGTTCAACTTCTTTTCTGAAGAAAAGAGAAATTTTTTAAAATTTTTAATTTTTTTTCTATGCATGTTTACTTGCAGCAGCTTACTGCCTTCCTGCATTGTTCAGTGGGCCGCTGCTCAGTGAGCAAGGGGAGGGGTGCCGTGCACCCCTTCCCTTATTTAACCCTTTTTTTTTTTCCTTTGCCTTGCCCAGTGGGTAATTACCCACTGTGGGGGGGGGGGGGGGGTGCAAGAGCACCCCCTGTGTCTTTTTTTTTTTTTTAATTTTTTTGTTTTTTGTTTTCTTTCTTGATTGAGATGATAGTATGATTAGTAAATTTAATTTAACAGATAAATATTGGCATAACATAAAATTCACTTCTTCAAATCACAAAAATTATGATTATTCATTCATTATATTTATATAATGAATTTTCACACATAATATTTTCACAAAATCTCAATTGAAAACAAAAAATGGGAGTAGCATTATATATATATATATATATATATTCTCTTTTAAAATGAGAAACTCTACATTGTTAAATCATTGACATCATCACATTGATGATACATATACCATCATTCATGATCTTAAAATTTGATATTCATCAAAATAATTTATTAGAAGTGTATTGATGAAAGAAATCCATAATAATAGTTTGTAATTCGAGTTTATGAATTTCTAGGGCATCACACATACACTTATCTTCTTACTTGAAAAACACAAAATAGATAACCTTACCTAGCTTACCAAATTGTGTTTTTAGGTTAGTTTCTTAACCTTCATACATCTATCATTTACAAACATCATCACCATCATCATCATCATCATCATTCATAAATTTCTCAACTTAAGCATGTGAAGGCATTTTGACAACCACATGGTGGGCATACATCACCTTCACATTCCTTTTAGGGCATAAAATCAAATTCATGCTTAAACTTAGCAATCAAGATATTCTAAACTTAGATCATGCACAAACTAATCACATCACAACCATAATTGAAAAAAAAAAAAGAGACATGAGCTTATGCTCTTACAACCCAAGCTTGAAATACACTTAAATTTTCTTGAATCAAACTTAATGAAATTCTTAAGAAAAGGGTTAAGGGTAATACCTCTAAAACTTGGAAAATTTGATTCTAAATCCATGTTGAAAAAGATTTGCTCTCCCTTTTCACCTCACAAGAACCGGCCACTCTTGCTTCACACTTTTTTTTTTTAGAGCTGGAAGGTGTTGGGGTTAAACTTCGTCTTCCCATTACGACGTTAGCTTTTAACAATATGTCTGGCGAACGATGAATGATGATCACTCGTATTTGGGCCGGACCCAATTCATTACTTCATTCAATCATGACATTGATCGCTCGTATAATTAGGCCGGACCCAATCCACCATTCTAATTGCGATCACTCATACTCGAACATCGAATCAACAGATCGAACATGATCCTTCGCACATTGAATCTTATATAAGCTGCGAACGATGGATCACAAGAATAGAGCCTTGTTTTCTAACTATTGTTCGTCGCTCATGGCCCAACGAAGATTACATGGTATATTTCTCATAACCGTCGAACCCATTAACGACGATGATGTGTCATGCCTATTATGAAACTGACAAGTTTATAACTAACAATGTCATCACATTAGTAACCGCTAAGACCATGATCTGAGACTAAGGTTCACTCCGGTAACCGTTCAATCTAGATCATAAATAGCGTGCTTACACGTGTTCCCAGGAACATCAGAAGGAAACTACTCAATGACAGTTACGGGCTCAGACCCATCTTCCTCTATAAATAGAGGAAAACCCCCTCCTTGAGGGGGACCTTTTTCTGATTTTACTTACTCTGACTCTGCTAAAATATATCCAGAACGATATCTTGTATTCAAAAACATTTATTCATAGTGAAACGAATCTCACACACAGAGGAAGTAGCACATCGTTGGGCGAACCTCTTTATATCTTGGTGTTGATTAATTTTCTGTTCATTTTTTGATCTGATTATCTAATTTATATTCATTTTCTGACATGAATATCACTGTTCTTATGTTGCTTTATAAGTTTCATTACGATGTCCAAGGACCCAAATAATCAATTATTACATTTTCTATACTAATGTTTCTGTTAAATTTTGACTGTAGAAAACCGGCATCTACAGAAGGGGAAAGTTGAAAGTGAACTAGAATTTTGAAAACTAACTAAGGGTCCACACACCACCTCACCACCCCTAGAATTATTTTGAAAAAACCAAATTTTCTAGAATTATTTTTATTTCAAAAATCCCCTTGAATTTACATATTTGACCTTAAAAACAAAAATTTTATCTTTCACACCCCTTAGGTGGCCGGCCATGTGGAGCCATTTTAGCTCCCAATTAAATCATAATTATCTACTTAATTAAAATCCCCAAAATTACTTAATTATCTATAATGATGTGTCCACCAAGTAGGGCCATGTCTGGCACTTCCCCTAATATGCAATCCATTTTCTTAATAACCCAGATAGTGCTATTATTGTTTTAACTACTAACAGTACAATTATACTGGACTGCAGTCCAGAATTTATCTGTACTTAACTGGACTGCGTATAGGTTTTTCTTAGGACTTGAAGCTACTTAGTCCTTATTGCTCCAAATATTATACCTGATTTTTCTAAAGTGGTCCCATGCCATATTTTTACTTCTTCATCCGTAATGACGGTTTTACTGCAGTATAATTTCATGCTGCTTATTATACTGAAGTATCGTCTTAATCATATCCTAAATTATCCTGATCAAACTTTGACCGGAATACAATCATAAATTCTTATTCTGTCTTTTCCATCAAAATGCCTCATACTTGACTAAGTAAACTATTATTGAGTCTTATAATATTATAAGAACTCAAATATATTCTGATAAATCAGATCTTGCATTTCACATAAACATACATAGTACAAACTTTGATTCCTTAAAAAAAGAAATCGTGAATCTGTAAAAAGGTTGTCTATTACATCCTAACTGGGAAAAAGCACAAAAAAAAAGCACAAAAAATAGATTATAACATTTAACTGCCGAGTGATGTGTTTAACGGTGGCGTTCAGGTCTCCCATCCAAACCTGTTTAATCCATTGGTTCTGTACGTCCTTCACGCACTAACGCCCTATAATCATAGTCCATCTCTACCGTCCTTAGTTTCGATGCGCTTACATCGCCATGACAGAATAACTTCAACTCAGGGCAATATGCCACGACGGCGTTTCTCAAACCTGGGACATCAAAGTTAGTCGCATATTGATCCACGGAGCAGAAGCTAGTGAGGCTCGGTAACGATACAAGTTCCAAACTGTCCAGTTTAGGAAAAGCAATCTTAATACTTATGGTTTGCAAATGATGATCAATCTTATTTGTCGAATATTCCTTATCAGTGATAATCACGTTTTTTTTATCATCTTGCAATCCTTTATACGTCAACTTCATAGTTGAACCAAGCTTTTAGCTGTGGTGATACTGAATAGACTTGTCAAGTTTAGGCAGTTCTCAACCTAGAGAATCGTCAGATTTTTCAACGACAACCAGCAAGGGAACATGGGTGCCTTAAGCTGTCGCAATGGGAGAGTTGTACAGTTTTCAAGCTTTGGAAAACTGAGTTAGTTATGCCCGAGACAAAGCCATTGTAGTGGTTTTCCTCCCACAGATGCTCAATCTGGTGCGCTTGTCTTAGCTTTAATACGCTTAATCGTGTAAGCTTTTCCGCTAGCATGAAACCAACCCTCCTTCACGTATGAAATCCATGCCTCCAAAATGGATTAGTCTCTAAGATCTAACCTGAAAAACAAAATTAAATTTCAGTAAACCTCTCTAATACCAATTTTTTAGATCCATTTTTATCGATTACCGAGGGTAATTAAATTGCCAATTAAATTAAATTACCAAAAGTGTAATAAAATAAAGAACATAGGAAATTTTTACGAGGTTTGGTCCCACCTACTCCTCGAGGCCACACTCAGCTATCAAACACTCCACTAATCTCAAAATGATTACAAGTACACTTGGACTTAAACAACTTAAAGAATACTTTATCCTGTTGCCGTCAGTCATCTTGAACCTATTAACAAGATGTGTTTGGCGAGCACCACTAGTGTTGACATTGAACTCCCTTCAACTAAAAATGCCTTCTCCCGAAAGCTTCAAGTTCCTCTCCCGAAGAACGATACCATCCTCCTTCTGAAGACTCCAAATTTTTCTCTCGAAAAACGAAAATCACGTCAAAAAACTAAGTCTCAAAATATGCTGTAAAATTCTCTCTATGCTTATGCTCCACAATCTATTTTTGAGACTATAAATAAGCAACCACACAACTTTCACAAAATCTTGGATTAAAAAAATAATTTAAATTTAACAATGTTTCATGATCTATTGCAACACTTCCAGAAATACTCTAAAATTCAAATATGGAAATTTCCTTCATAATCCGAATTTACTTTCCTTCATAATAGCTGCTGATAAATCACAAAAAACCTTTAAAAAAAAAACTCCAAAAATAAAATCTTCAAGATTTAAAATACAAGATTCTTCTCATTTTGGGAAAATTTTGAATTTCTAATTAAAATAGGAAAAGGAAACAAACTCAAATTAGAAATCTCTTTTCTAAATGAAATCCCAAAATAATCTCTAATTCAATGCACGCAATCATACTTGATTTTTACCAAAATAAAAACTGCCAATTTGTAGATTATGTAGACCAACTCAAATACACTATGTCATGTCAACTTCCAGAACAAGTAACTTACCCAATTTCCAAAACAAGCAGCTAGCTATATCTTCAAAACAAGTAAGTTACCTAACTTCATAATCATTTAACATTAATACCAACAAACAAAAGAAACCATGATCATCAAACAACAATAATTAAAAAATAAAAGAAAGAAAAACCATATGTTACCTAATAGAATCGTCTTTGCGGCCTTGAAAAGAAGATAATAGAAGAAAGTGAAAGATGATGATAATGGTGGCTATGTAGGAGAAGTAGAAGAATAAGATAGATAGGGCTAAAACGAATTGCGCGTGAAGTTTCTTCAGATTCTGAGAGTCGTAAGAGAAATAGCTAACTCTATAGTTTTAAAGAAAGTTGTTAACGGTCTATTTTGGGCAACTGAATTATGTCAGACAGCTAGGGAAATTGCATGAAGCTTTAAGAAGGCAATTTCTTTTCTTTTGCTCTCTCCAGGTTTCTGATTGGCCTTCCTCTTTTTTTTTTTTTTTTTTTTAATTTTTAATAATGTCTATTATACTAAACAATCACACAATTTCATCAAATTATCGTATAAAATTCATTAAATTGACTTAAACTTTGTTCTAGCACATTGAGTCCTTGTCGTGTCACTTGTAAATAACTCAAAATAATGTTTGAATTAACTAAATACTATCAGATCACATTAGCCACGTTAATTTCTAATATTAATTTATATTATTATTATTAGTTCACATTTGAAACATTATAGTTTAATCCCAAATCCACATTTCCAAAACTCATTTCAACTCCAAACAAAACTTCTCTAAAACTCCATCTCCAAAAGTCCCCCCAAACGAGTGCTTAGCTTAGGACGAGTGGGGGCTGTAGCCCCTTCTAAATTTTTTAAAAAATTTAAAAACCGCATATATTTTACTTTGCCCCAAGATAAAAAAATATCATATAGCCCCAGGTTTTTCTACCTTGCCCTCACTAGAAATTGAAAATTATCATAAAACCCCATTAAAATTTTACCCTTTGATTTTATACTTGGATGTTATTAGTTTTTGAAAAATATATATATATATATATATATTAATGGTATATACCCCCACTGAAATATATTTTTCATCCCTGTATACATGCATTAGTATATATGTGCCGGAAGAAGTTAGCTACACATAGTATTAAATTTAAAGTTTGTTTTTTATTTTTATTTTTTTTATTTTAATGTGATATCAATATAGAATTAACTAAACATTGATTTATCAATCTACTACTTCGATAAAACACAATATCTAAGAATGGAATGACATAATTTTAGAATCAGTTCTTGTGTTGTAAAGTGTGATTTTCCTTAATATCTATATTTTTCGTTTGGATTGGATTTTATTTTTATTTTTGTAATTTGAAAGATTCGAAATCTAAATGTTATAATAAAATTAGGCATGAAATTACATTGAATCAAGCATGCAACGAATGGTATGTATTTGAATAATTTTTAGCTAGTTTTATGTTAAAACTGAAGCACGTACGTCACTTGTGACTTAAGAACATAGAGATATAACGTCACTTGCCAGGATGCCCAAATTTTTAGAACATTTTTATCCTATTTGTCTTTGTTTAGAGCTATAATTCTGAATGTGGACACAACACGTGATGAAGTGGGCATGTTTAACATCACAAGAACAATAGTCCAAAAAGAAACGGAAGCTTTCTGGAGTAAAATAATTTGGCTTTTGACTGGAAGGTTTTATATTGGGGAGATTCATTTCATTCGACCGTGGATATGATTTCTTGTCCTAATTTGGCTTAATTATTGAGTTGATATGTACTTTATTTATCAAGGCTTTTCCGTTTTGTGAACTTTCACATTAAAGGACTCCGTAGACACTGACAAAAATGTTTGTTAAAGTCTTTGTGGGACGGATCTTATCCCTCGACGAGGAGCACATCACCTCAACCTCACCAAATATGCAAACAGTAAAGGATCTCTCTATATATTGGCATGGCAGCCCAATGTCGGCCTCGCAATCTTCACTACTCCTATGGTCTCGTGATCTCGAGGTTCTTGTGGGGGTGACCTAGATAGGCAATCTTTGTGATCGTCGGGTCTCACGATGTTTATACGCAGGAGTAGACATCTTCAAGACTGACTGCATTATTATTTATTTGCGTAACCTATAAACATAACAGTTAATATAAATCATAAAATAAAAAGCTTCAACAAATAAAAAAAATACACAAAAAGTGCCATTGGGTGGGGAGAAGGATGGGCGGGTGCAACATGTTGGGGGTAATATTTTGTCGTTCATTATAATATTGGTTCATTTTATGGTTAGTCTTTAAACTATTCTGTTTGTGTCACTTTTATCCCTATTATTATTTTTAGCTGAAATAACTATAAACTCTTAAAATGGATATAAAAAGGTCATTTTTTAACAGAATCCATTAATTGTTGTTAATAAATTGACCTGATTGCTCGGTTGGTACTGAAAAATTAAATTTATAATTGGTATTCATAACACTACTCTAACCTGTTATTTTTGTGACATTTGATTCACAATCGTTTTTTAGTTGAAATCTCAATTGTTGTTGAATTTACTAAACTAATCTTAAGAAAATATAACAAAATAAATAAACTACGAAATAAAAGAAATAATTGTTTCTCTCTCTCAAATCTCGAGATGAGGACAACAACATAAAGGGGTTGCTGGCCTCATGAAGATCAGAATTGAGAGGAGAGAGAAAAGAGAACAAGTTCGACATAGAGAGACACGGAGATCGAGAGAGAGAGAGATTTTTTTTATTTCGATTTCTTGTTCTTTTGTTTTATTCTTTTTAAGGGTAGTTTAGTAAAATCACAAAAAAGAGGGATGTCAACAAAATAATAATAATAATAATATAAATACATAATAAAAGGAATAAGGATCAAAACGTCACATTGTAATAGCTTAGGTACTAATCGAGCAATTGAGCCAATTCATTAAAGGTAGTTAACGAAATTCTGTTAATAAAGCATCAGATATTGATTTTTATTTTATTTTATTTTATTTTTGGGAAACATGTACACCGAATATAGTATTAACTAAGTACTGAGTTATCAATCTATTATTTCGATAAAATACACTATATATATGTTAGCATGCAACGACATACTTGAAAGATTCGAAATCTAAATTTTACGGTAAAGTTAATTGTGAAATTACGTTAAATCAGTATGCATATTAAACGTCACTTGCGAGGATTCCCAAATTTTAGACTCGATGAATGAAGTGAGCATGTCTAATATCACAAGAACACTAGGTCCCAAATAACGCAAGTTTCTGCGTGGAGTAAAATTCTTTGGTTTTTGTTGAAAGCTTTATGTCATTTCATTTCACGTGGATATGTTTTTTTTCTTTTTTTTTTTTCCCAATTTTAAGCTAATGGCACATTAGATGGCATCTCTCTCTATATGTTTGTTTGGGTTTGGGAATTGATATAAAGTTTTTGTATCATTTGACATTCTTTCTAGATCCATAAATGAAGCTTCTCTCTTCTTCTTTTTTGTTGGCCACCGATGCACCACTTCTATCACCATTTTTTTCCGGTGGAAATTTTTTTCTTATGGAGATTTGAGAATAACAGAAAATTTTCCCAAAGTCCCATCATAACTTTGGTTTTCGAAGAAAAATAAAAGAAAAGAAATTAATTTCTCTATGTTGTTTGGCAATTTTGTGAAAAAATTTATCTTCTGAAGATGAGAAAATATTCCAGATCTACAGAGACAGAAACAAAGTATACCCAATAACTCAAACAAAATTCTTTCAAGAAAAAAAAAACAAAGAAAAAGAAAAACAAAGAAAGAAAGTGTGAACAATCTAGATGTGGAGCCTTGTTGAATTAATATGGTCCTGTTTAAGCAACCATTGCTTCCACCATCTTTTTCAGAGTGGACATGTAATTATGTTGCATGACGTTGGGTTTTGTTTGGATCCTCTGTGCTCTTTTGCTATTTTTAGTTGGCTTTAGTCCTTCATGTACTCGAGTTTGGGTTAAATATGTAAAATAATAGGTGCTTGTGCATTATTCAGATGTTCTCAATTCTAGTCTACTATGGACCAACTAAATTCAATAATGTAGACTTGCATATTTTGATTGAGTCGGAATAATATTTTACCAGTGGGACACTCAAAAAAAAAAAAAAAAAAAAAAGATAATGTTTCATTAGATAGATACATGGTTAAAAAACTTAGCTTGCGTTTTATTTGTCGGTTGGAGATAAAATTTTTAAATTAGAGTTGGATGACTTTTCAAAAACTAGTTATATATTTTGTTGACTTTTCAGAAAAAGACAAACTGAGATGAAAAAGTACAGTTTAGTTTGAGTTAAATTTAAATGTCAAGCAAAACCTTAATTTATTTTGATAACAATAGCATTTTCTTATAATTTAGGAGCAAAAATCAATATTAATTAAATTTAAATTTCAAAAGTCGAGTGGGCGAATGTGCCCCTCAATTATGAATGGCTCTGCCACTACTACATACATATTGGTCAAGCTTACACAATGAGAAATAAGTTTTATATGGGACAACAGGAACTATAGGCCCGTTAGGTACCTAATAAGTATTTTCAAAAAAAATACCCAAATGCAATTATTTTTTTCTTGTACTCAAGCCAGTTTTTTTTTTTTATTATTTATTTTTTTATTTATTTTTTTTATTTTTTTAACACAATCAAATAAATTTAAAAATAATCTCAAAACCGTTCCCAAAACTTTCTCGTTTTTATTTTATATCCAAGTAAAATTATTTTTAAAAAGCTCTCGACCGGGTTCATACATTTCTGCTTTACTTTTTGATTGAGAAGCGTGAAGAAAAGCATAAAAAAAACTAGCTCCACGGGGCCATTTACCTTAAAGTACTCGACATGCTTATAGTACGGACATACAACTGATTAATGAGACCTAGAAATCATGTGGTTGCCGTCACACTCAAAATTCCAACACTTTGGTCTTTCTCTTCACATTTATTTTAGCTTTTTTTTTTTTTTTTTTTTTTTTTAAGGAGTATTTTACCTTTTCAATTCTAGTACGTTGATATGCATGTGTTATTTCCCACTACGGGCAATGAAAATTATACAAGTGAAGTGTGCATGATGGACAATGCTAGGATATGGTGGGAAGGAATAGAATTGAGTAGGGATGTGAATCGGATGACATGATAAGATTTCCTCCAAGAGTATAATGAGTAGTATTTCAACATGTATGTGACCAAAGAACAATATGATGAGTTTCATAACTTCAATCAATTAAGTGAATCTATCGATGACAGAAGTTATTAAGCGGTTAAACTAACTAGCATACCTTTGTCCCAACATGTTGCCACATAGAGAAAAGTGTGTGAGGAGAATGATGGGGATGATGATGCCCAAGATTGTAGTGATTGTTGACAACGGGACTGCTCCACTGACCACTACTGAATGTGTAAAGTTTTCCCTTCATGTTGAGTTTCACCTGAACAAGATAAAAGAAGGCCAACCTTGACAAAGTGAAGTTCTAGGAGTAGCATCAACAACAACCAGAACTGCAAAAAACTTCAGAAACCAAGGCAAGTCTCGAGGAGGTCCATGGTACAATAACAAGAGAAAGGTAAACTTTCCTAATCATAGAAACTAGAACAACCATCAACGAGGAAGTCAACCAGCTAAGCAAGCAAAGAACGTTTCACCTTGTTCTAAGTGTGGAAAAATGCACTTGGGGGAGTGCTGTCAACACACAAACCTATGTTATGGTTGTGGACACAAGGATCCAAGAAATGTCCGAACAATACCTACCATCCTTTCCAGCAAAGTCAATAGAGGAAGCCACTGGCATAACTCCACAGCATGCAGGCCGCTCTTGATGGGCCTCATATTTCTCAGGGACGACTTGAGGCCCCTCCACTCAACACCAATGCCAAAATTTCACTACGACAAAAGACAAAGCTGCTGCTGAGACTTCTACAGTTGTTACTGGTCAAATACTTGTTAACAACCAATATGCTAATAATATTCTTTTCAACACAGGAGTCACACATTCGTTTTTGTCTTCTGCTTTTGCAATTAGGAAGAAATGAAGATGCCTTGAGTCAGGGATTCACTACCACACTACCCTCTAAGGAAGTGGCGATGTCCAATCATTGACTACGAGCAGTACGGATGAGGATTGTTGATAGGGAGCTGTACATTAATCTAATAGTGCTTGAGATGTATGATTATATATGACATAATCTTGGGTGTGGATTTCTTAGGAAAATACAACATATCTATTGAATGCCGAAGGCAGTAGGTCGTATTTGATCTTGAATGAGATGCTTGGTTTGAATTTACTACTGATCTGAAGAAGAAGATGAAGTTTTCTTTGTCAGCAATGAGGCCTGTAAGTTGCTAGCCAACTGTTGTACCAGTTTCTTAGCCAGCATCATGGATAAGAAGAAAGAAGATAAATTGAAATTTGAAGATGTGCTGGTTGTACAAGATTTTAGGATGCGTTTCCGGAAGACTTGTCGGGCTTGCCGCTGGATAGAGAAATTGAGTTTGATATTAAGTTAGCGCCTGGCACTGGGCTAATCTCCAAGACACCATATTTGTATGGCACCTACTGAGCAGAAAGAATTGCATGAGCAACTTCAAGAGCTGTTAAATAAGGGTTTCATCCTATCTAGTCATTCGTCATGGGGAGCTGCAGTTTTATTTGTGAAGAAGAAGGAGGGGACGATGAGACTCTGCATCAAATATAGAGAGCTGAACAAGGTGACCATAAGGAACCAGTACCCATTGTCAAGAATTGATGATTTGTTTGACCAATTGCAAGGTACGAGTGTGATTTCGAAGACTGATTTGCGATCTAGATACTACCAATTAAAGATCAAAGAGGAAGATATCCCCAAGTCAGCCTCATAACTCTCGTTATGGCATTATGAGTTTGTGGTCATGTCATTTGGGTTTACCAATGCCTCTGTTGCTTTCATGGACTCAGGAATAGAGTGGTCAAGGAGTTTCTGAATAAATTTGTGATAGTGTTCATCGATGATATTCTTATCTATTCATAGACTCAAGACAAACATGATAAGCATCTGAAGACAATTTTGCAGATATTAAAGCGACACCAGTTGTATGCCAAATTCTCCAAGTTGCATTATGGTTGGATCGTGTGGCATTCCTTGGCCATGTGTTTTCTAAAGATGGAGTAATGGTGGATCATGTGAAGATTGAAGCCTTTTGGGGTTAAGTTCAAGAGCAAAACCGTACGGACACGATGCCCAATGCGGATAATATCATACCAAAGGGAGGCACAAGTTGTTACATTAGAGCATCTCCAATATATTGTTAAGTTATTATGCTAATGCTAAATTTTGACATTTGAATGAAAAAATTACTCTCGAATTGAGTGCTATCTTTGATGCTAAATTTTCCATACATTGCTAAAATTTTTGGCAAATTTGCTACAAGATACAACAGACGGCAAATTTAATATTTGAGTCTTATTAGTTATTATCTTAATTTATTCGTGTAATTATTATAATTATTTTTAATTTATTTAAGTACTACAAATTTTAATTTATAAGTTTTAAAGCATAATAACAATGATGAAAAGTACAAATAACATTAAAAATAACATTAGGCATTGGAGAATAAAGATAATGCTATTTTTTCACATTCTTTTGTAACAAATATGGCATTAGTATAGGCAAATCAATTGGATATGATCTTAGTATATGCTAAATTTGACATCAAAGATAGTACTCTATTAGAGAGCACTTTTTTATCCAAGTATCAAATATCATTGATATAATAAGTTATGATGTTTGGAACATCATTTCAAACTAAACTTTTCTAATTTATTTTTGTCTTTTTCTGAGAAGTTATCAAAAATTTTAACAATTTTTTGAAAAGTCAAACAATTCCAACCTAAAAATTTTAGCTCCAACAGGTTGACCAAAGATAAACCTAGTGTTGCATTAGAAATGCTCTGAAATGTCCTATTTATATATTTGTATACTTGTATAAACGTAAAATTTTGTTCTCTTTTTTCTTCGCTAAACAAACATAAAGTTTTGGTGAGAAATAGCACTTTACAATACAAGCATACACCGTCGGTTTTTGTGCTTCAATTCTGTTTCAACCACTTTGCAAGTGCCAATATTATTGGCCTACTCATTAAATGGAAGGTGGACCAAACATTTGAGTGATGAGAAATGAATTTTATGGTCTCTATGAATTTCGTTTATATGAACATATATAGACATGAATTTTATTGGTCACATACATACAAGTCGATTAACATTCCAGGTATTGCAGTTTGACATGGACACCACTTTATATATCTTTAGAGACCTTTTTATACTAACGAAGTACTAGCATAATATAATAAAGGATTTGGTACTATTTCTCAATTAGCCTATGGGTCTAACATAAATTTAAGATTCTCACTTTGTCCCTTGAATTTTATAAACTCTCATTTTCCTTTTAAATTTTGAATTAATCCCACTTAATCCCCTTAATTAAACTTTTGTTAAAATTAGAGGAAAAAAATGGAGTTAAGTGTGGCCATGTAACCTCTTTTCTATTTGTTTTAACACAAATCCTAACAAAGGGGTTTAGTGAGACTAATTCGCAACTTTTCCATCTGTTTGTAACAAAATTTCTAACAGAAGTGATTAAGTAAGATTATCTTAAAATTCAAGAGGATAAATTGAGAGTTTTGAAACACAATAAAGATTGCATCTAAAATTTAGGAGTATAGGTGGAATTGGTCAAATAATAAATTTCAACACTAGTTATCCGTGCATGTAAAAAACGTTTTGGAAAACAAATAATGGAAATTATAGAACATAGGCTATTTTCTAAAACTTGTGTAATCGAATAACATATTTACTTAACTTAAGAATAAATAGAAGTTTTAATCTACGAGGCATGTGGTTTTACTTTTTTTATTTTTTTTAATTCTTAGTAGCTTTTTATTTTTATTTTTTTTTTCCTACTGAAGAAAAAGTCCGGAAGGGGGGCGATGGAAAGGGGGCGATCAATGTTAGCATACTTTTTTGTGCGTTATCAAAAGGTTACTAAGACGCTGACAGGAATGTTCGCTAAAGGCACTACGGGCAGATCCTACCCCAACAAGACATGTGTATCACCCCAGCCTTAACGAATATGTTAACAGTAAAGATACATTAGATACTCTCCATCAAATACTAGATTGGTAATAAACAATTTTTCACATTTAAGACCCTTAAGAAGATCACTCAGCACTCAAATTTTTGTCCATTGATCCACATTATGGTAATCCGTTGCTGCTAGGCCCTTCTTTTTCCTATCTAATAGATGTAGGAGTTACTACTAATTATACATTTTTTTCCTATCTTATCATACTGATTTTCTCTCTACACTTCTTTTCTTCTCCCTCTCACTTTCTCTCTCATAATCATTATCATATTGAGGCGACCTCGACCTCATGAGGTCCTCGCGACGAAGGATCTCGCTACATATTGGCACAGCAGCCCAACGTTGGCCTCGCAATCTTCACCACTCCTATGGCCTCATGATCTTGAGGTTCTTAAGGGGTGACCTAGATAGGCAATATTTGTCATCTATAAGTCTAGCGATGTTTCCATGCAGTAATCGACATCTTCATGACAGACTGCACGTAAAAGCTTCAACAAATAAATAAAAAAAAATACACAAACAAATGCCATTGGGTGGGGAGAAGGATGGGCGGTGCTACATGTTGGAGGAACCTATTTTCATCATTTTCAAAACCTTATCTAATTCTGTTGGGAAAAGTATACCAATACTCGAAGCACAGCAGAATAATAAACTAAAACAGAAATAAAAGAGAGACAAAGAGTTTACGTAATTGGGCAAATTGCCTAAGTTTGCCGGAGAGGGAGAATAAATTCACTAACACTTTTAGAGTTACACACTTATCAAACTCTCGCAATCTTTCTCTACCCAAAACCCCTCACACCATTTGTCTATCTCTTTTCTCACTTTCCCTCAAAATGAGACACACACTCTCTATTTTTCCGATCACTCACACAACTCATAACATAACACACCTATTTATAAGCTCTCAATATGTTACAAAATACACAACTTTCCCAAACTCATAATAAAACATAAACTTACCAAAACTAATTTGAGTCACATACCTAACGAATCCATTATAATAATTGGTTAATTGATAGGTGGTGTCCATAAACCTACATAAATAAACTAGAAAATAAAAAGAAATAAAAAATTTAAATCTCTCTCTCTGGGCTGGCGGCGGAGGATAGGATGCGAGAGAGAGTTTGTATGGCCATCTGATCTTTGTTGTCTAAAAAAAAAAAGAGGAATGAACTATTTCTAGAAAGAACTGAGAAAAGAATGGTTTCTCATTAATGAAAATTATCTTACAAAGGTCCTTTATATACAAGAATTGAAGCCTAACTAACTCATCCACTAACCAATTACAAAGCACCACGTGTATAGGCATCTAATAAACTAACTGAATAGCCAGCTAATCTAACTAACTAACTATAATTAATGACTACAGACTGATTCCCAATAGCCCCCCTCAAACTCATTATGGAGGACTTTCCACTATGAGTTTGTTTCTGAATACAGCAAATTGAGAACTTGAAATTGCCTTGGTGAAAACATCAGCAACCTGGTTCAGTGAGGGAACATGTTTGACTTCTAGCTGTTTCTGTGTCACCTTTCTCTCACAAAATAGAGATCCAATTCTATATGTTTTGTTCTAGCATGTAGAACTAGATTTGCTTCCAACAACACTATACTCTGATTATCACACCAGATCACTGGTATCCTCTTAGTCATCACTTTAAGTTCTCCCAGCAAAGACTGTGTCCAGGAAATCTCTGCTACTAAACTAGCAAAACTCCTGAACTCTGCCTCAGTAGAAGACCTTGAGACCGTGTGTTGCTTCTTGGAGCTCCATGAGATGAGATTAGAGCCTAGAAAAACACAGTGTCCTGTTGTTGATCTCTGTCATCCACTACAGATGCTCAATCAACATCACAAAATCCAACCAACTTCAAGTTATCCATACAGCATTCCCTAAGATGAAGTCCATGCTCCAGAGTCCCTGACAAATATCTCATAATTCTTTTGACAGCTTTCCAATGCACCTCCAATGGGTTTTGCATGAACTGGCAAACCTTGTTAACACTAAAGGCAATTTCTGGCCTTGTAATTGTGACATACTGGAGTGCTCCAACTATGCTTTTGTAAAGTTGTGGACTTTCAATAGGATCACTTCCATAGGCTGTTAATCTTAAACCATGTGTCATTGGTGCTTTGATATGCTTTGCATATTGCACTTTAGCCTTGCAAGCAGATCTCTAATGTACTTGGTCTGTGACAAAAGATTTAGTAGGGGTAAGTACATAAGAGCTAGAATTTGGAATGCAAGAAGAATAGGCACACAACTTTGAACTGTTGGAATTGTTTGACTTCAACTATTGAGTGACTGGATGTTGAACATTTTGAAGCCTAATTTGGGACTGATCAAAGACATAAAGGCCACCTTTAAGCTTCCCTTCCAGTAGAACATTGTGGGTAGCTTTGTCCTTCACGCAACAAGAAAAGGGATGAAACTCAAAGTAAACATTATTATCTTGAGCAAACTTTGACACACTGAGAAGATTTTTAGTTATTTTTAGGTACATGTAACAAATGAGACAAGGACAATGTTTTAGATGGAACAAAGGGAAAAGAGAACATAGAGTTACCAATGTGTCTAATACACAAATTCCCTTACCATTCCCCATGTGAACTTGTTTAGGTCCGTGGAACTCACTCTTGTCCATTAGATTCGAGGCCTTAGCAGTAAGATGATTAATAGCACCAGAGTTAGGGTACCAGTTTTCATCAGTGAGAACTTCTAGTGTTGTAAGCATTCCAAACATAGCTAGTCCTTCACACCCAAAAGTAGGGAAAAGACTGTGAAGAAGATTCTCCATTGCACTGTCCAACTTGAGCAACATTACCCTGAACATGACCTTAAGAGTGAGAAGGCCCATGAAAGATTGATCAAACCTATAGTAGCAGTCCTGAACAACGTGCCCAAATTTAGTGCACAATTGACACTGCACTCTACCTCCATTGGCAGTGCCATTCAAATTCTGGCCTCTACCACTAGAAGACCTGCTTCCATTGAACAAGCCTCGATCTCCAAAGAAATTATCTCTGGAACTCAAATTCACACCTCGTCCCATTGTGTGTCCACTGTAACTAGAAGCCCCTGAGGAATGATTATAGTGACCATGGAAATTACCACCACCATGAGGATTAAAGAACCTCTTTTTCCCTAGATTTGTATGAAATTCTGACTGAGCCAAATTTGCTGCAGCCAACTCCAGAGTTTTCACTTGCTTCTCAAACCTAACTTCCTGAGCCATCAACAGAGACTCTATTTCTTCTACAGTATATGGATCGGTACGTGTATTGATAGAGACAATAAAAGTCTCATATTCAAGTGGTAAACCTTCAAGAATGACATCTATATGTTCTTTCACAGACAAAGACTGTCCAACAAGCCCAAGCAGGTCAACATAACCTCTGATCTTGAATAAATACTCATTTATTGTCAAAGATCCTTTCTTTGTAGACTGAAGAAGGGTTTTGTATTGATTTATCTTGGCTCGAATCTGTTGACCAAAGTACACCTCCAAAGTCCTCCAGATCTAAGCAGAAGTCTCGTAATTCACCATTCTGGTGAGAATCGTAGATGTCATGGAGTTCAGTAACCAGGAAAGAATAAGCTAGTCCTGTTGTTCCCAATCTTGATACTCTGTACTGACCCTTCCAAGAATCTCATCTCCTGCTACGAGGTACTTCATTGGAGGTGGAATTGTGCCAAAAAGAAAATTTTGCAACCAATGCCCTTTGATTATCGCGAGAACTTGTTTTCTCCACACCAAAAAATTATTTTGATCTAGCTTTGAAGAAATTGGATGATTAAACGATATCGGTGTGAACCTCTGTTCTCTGATCATTGTCGAAGACGAGTTCGAATCCGCCATTGACGAACCCTAGCTCTGATACAATGAAAAAAAGAGGAACGAACTATTTCTAGAAAGAACTGAGAAAAGAATGGTTTCTCATTTAATGAAAAATATCTTACAAAGGTCCTTTATATACAAGAATTGAAACCTAACTAACTCATCCACTGACCAATTACAAAGCACCACGTGTATACGGCATCTAACAAACTAACTGAATAGCCAGCTAATCTAACTAACTAACTAACTATAATTAGTGACTACAGACTAATTCCCAATGGTGTCAGAGGGCCTTGGGTTGGTTTTAGCTAGGTACACGTTGCAAGGGAGAGAGGAGAATACGGGAGATCGGGAGGGAGAGAGGAGAGAGACGGAAATCAAGAGAGAGAGTTTTTTTTAAAAAAATTTTCATTTCATTTTCTTTTTCTTTTTTTAAGATTTTTTATTTGTTTTATTTTCTTAAGATTAGTTTATTAGTAAAATTAATAAAAATGATATGTCAGCAACTAAAAAAAATGGAGATCAAAACGTCACATAAATAATAGTTTAGGAACCAATCAAGTAATTGAACCAATCCGTTAATAGCAGTTAAAAAAGAACCATTTTTGTATCTTTTTTCATAATTCGAGATCATTCAAAAAAAAAAAAAAAGAATGAGGACTAAGACATTCCAAACGTAATAATTTAGAGACCAATCAAGCAATGAAGCCAAAAATATTTTACAAAGCCCCGCTATTTCTTACAATCACTATGTATGACACTTGGCACCAACAATGTATGAGGGGGAAAAAGGCAAGTGAAAATTTAATGTTCAACAATTTACTTCTTTTCCTCGTACATAATTATGGACTGGTTTGATAATCAATCAATAACAGACTTGTATTAATGAATAGTTACTAATATCAATAACTGATATAAGTCAATGATCAATTTGCACGGTTGATCAAATTTATTTTTCAAATTTGGGATGAGAATTAAAACTCTACACCTTTAAATAGAGTCAATTGTAATATTACAGTACATCAAGCATTAACGGTCATTTTCTTTAATTAAAAAAAAAAAAAGATTTATGAGAAAAAGGTAAAAAATGGTCAAAAGCAGACACGTACCTAATTTGTCCTTTAAACCTATTGATACAGGGATAAGAAAGAAATACATGTAAGATTACAAGTAACTTTCCAATCTCCAGGATATACTGGATCATCAGAATCAGGCTGCAAACTCGTACATTCAGACCATATACCAAGAATTTAGAGAGAAAATTGAGAAATTCTCATTTACTATTAAAGAATCACTATTTTAAACACATCATTAAGAAATCCTAACTGGGAAAAGCAGAAATAACAAAAGTAACCAAAAAAAAAAAAAAAAAACCACAAAAATTAGATTCTAACATTTAACTGCCGAGTGGCGTGTTTAAAAGTGGCGTTCAAGTCTCCGATCCACACCCGTTATGATTTCCATTGGTTCTGTACGTCCTTCACGCGCTAACGCCCTGTAATCATAGTCCATCTCTACCGTCCTTAGTTTCGGTGCGCTTACATCGCCATGACAGAAAAACTTCAACTCAGGGCAATAGGCCACGACGGCGCTTCTCAAACCTGGGAGATCAAAGTTAGTCGTACATTGATCCACGGAGCTGAAGCTAGTGAGGCTCGGTAACGATACAAGTTCCAAACTGTCCAGTTTAGGAAAAGCAATCTTAATACTCATGTTTTGCTCATGATGATCAATCTTATTTTTGTCGAATATTCCTTATCAGCGATAATCACGTTTTTTTATCATCTTGCAAACCTTTATACTTCAACTTCGTAGTTGAACCAAGCTTTAGCTGTGGTGATACTGAATAAACTTGTCAAGTTTAGGCAGTTCTCAACCGACAGTATCGTCAGATTTTTCAACGACAACCAGCATGGGAACATGGGTGCTTTTAATCTGTCGCAATGGGAGAGTTGTACAGTTTTCAAGCTTTGGAAAACAGAGTTAGTTATGCCCGAGACGATGCCATTGTAGTGGTCTTCCTCCCACAGATGCTTAATCTGGTGCGCTTGTCTTAGCTTTACTATGCTAAATCGTGTAAGTTTTTCCGCATGGTTTTGGTCAGCCTCACCGAAAAGTACTCCTTTCACAACCTGAAATAGGAAAGACAATAACGAAAAAAGTGTAAATTAAGGAGAACTTAAAGAGTCAAAACAAAACTAAGTTTAGATCGAGAGTTGGTGTAAAACGGACTTTTTAGCTATGCCGAGACTCATTGGGATAAAAATACAAGATGAGTGTGCTCAGGTTTAAACGTTACCCTAACTACCAAAGTTGAAAGCTTGAAATATAACGAATACGTACATCTAAAATACATCTAATTTAAGTATGTGTACATGTATTTAAAGAGAGAAAAAGCGAACACCTTTGAGTTGCCTATCGAATTTGCAGATGCGAAAGTGTTCATTTCTAGGTCTTTCAAGGATGGACAAATACAAAGGTGACTTCCGAAATAGAAGCTCTCCAAATTGCACAAACTTTGGAGACAGACTGAATGTAATTGTGGAGACATGACAGCTTCATCAGCTAATTCTGGTATGTCTTCTTCACTGTTGACAACTGCTTTCATCATTGTACACCAGAAATCTCCATCTTTTCGAGTCCCATAAGACACATTGCTATAGAAGGAGCGAATATGCTTTTCAATCTATTACATTTAGAAATGTTCAACTGCTTCAGCTGTCTGAAGTAGGGACTTCCTCACGGTGCATTCTTCCATATGCTCTTCAAGCTGCGCAGATTCGTTAAGACCAATCTCTGTAATGGGAAGAATGGGGTAGCGTCGTCTTCGTTACAATTTAGCCATTCAAAGTTGAATAATTCCTCAAGAAAAAATGACAATCTTGAACGTCAGCTCTTCCAAACTTTCCACGAAGCGTAACACTCTAATGCCATATAGTCTGGAAGGGAAGTCTGGACGGGAATAGCTTTCACAAGAATAGCGCAATCTTCCACAGTCACCTTTCTCAAAATGCAAAACGACTTGAATAATGGAACACTCTCATGCCATATAGTCTGGAAGGGAAGTCGAGAAAGATCCTAGGACTCCAAGTGCGACAGTAAAACCTGTCAAACTCCATCACGTTAAGCTTTTCAGTTTTTTTTTTTTTTTTTTTTTGAAAAAAATAACAGCGAAGGTGAGGTTTAAAAGTGCTAATTAAGCACATCCCGCCTGTGTCAGCACCCATCCTCACTCTAAATCCTAAGCGCCACCCCCACCGAGTATTATTGTTTCTTCCGAGAAAATTACAAAAAGAGTGTATAACCAACATCTTAAAGGAAAAACGAACTAATTCCCAATAGACTAGACAAGACAAGCTAAGAGAAGATATTTACCTATTCATTGAACAAGGAATAGCTTGTTGAGGAAGGGCAATTTTTGGTCACAGTCCCTTCAAATTTTTTGTGTTCTGAAAAGTAGCTTTGAGGATCACACAAATCACTGAGATGGAGTGAATTCAATTGAGGAAATGTGATTTTATCATCACTTAATGCCAATCCTCCTCCTTCCTCTTCTTCTCCCACAGTACCGCCAACTACTTGTTGCAACTTCTTGCAGAACTAATAGTTACTGCTTCAAGACCGACAAGAGATGAGGCCATGGAAGCACAAAATATTGTTTCAA
>BKCH01000781.1:0-29612 GCA_008635985.1 Ficus erecta
CACCCCCCCTTAGGTGGCCGGCCCATCATGCTTGCTTGGAGGCTAAGTTTGGTTCAAAATTATCTACTTAGCCTAATTTTCAAAAAATCCAATAATTCACATAATTATCATCAAGGGTGAGGTGTCCCCCCATTAAGGCCTTGTTTGGCTTTTCTCATAAAATGCAGTTCATTTCATACTAACACAGATATTTTCAATACTGTTCTTAGTAATACAGTACTGTTATACTGGACTGCAGTCCAGAATTCATCTGTGTATAATTGAATTGCGTAAAAAAATTTCTTATGACTTAAGGCTACTTAGCCCTTATTTTCCTAAATAATGTGCTTGATTTTTCTATAGTGGTCTTGAACCTTATTCTTACTATTTCATCTGTAATGACAGTTTTTCGCAGTATAATTCCCATATTGCTTGCTCTATTGCAGTACCATCATATTCATACCTTTGACTTTTCTTAGTCAAACTTTGACCAACATAAAATCATAAATTTTATTCTACCTTTTTACTCAAAAGGTCTTATACTTGGCTAAGCAATCTATTATTGAGTCTTATAAAGTTATAAGGACTCACACAAAATCTGATAAAAATCAGATCAGGCATTTCGTAAGTACTTATATAGTACATCTTAAATTCCTTAAAAAGGAAATCGTATTTTCATAAAACGTTGGTTATTACAATTGCGCGTGAATAAGTACTTGTTTATGAAGCTGTCATGCTGCACACGTCATTCAAATTGCCACGGTCTTCCTAAGAGAAGAAATCCAGCTTGCATTGATACAACATCGCATAATACTTCATTCTTATATTTACTTATTCGAAATGATACAACAACCTACTTCGTAACCCTCACTTGACCACTATCGTTCAACCATTGTAGCTTGTATGGATGAGGGTGCTTAAGTGTTGTGAGCCGTAGCTTTCAACCATGGAAGTACTAGCAACAATAGTGCAACTACCCGCCATCGATAATAACACTACATACCTTGTCTTTCATGTGGCAATGAGTATGAAAGATGTTTTACCACAGTACTTCTTCTTCCTCTTCTTTAGCTTGCAAGCTTAAGGCTCGTAGTGCGACTAGTCCAAGCGTCTCACCATGATCTGCCCCGAACTCCTCATCTCCTATGGGGGTGTCCTCCAATGGTGGCATATCATCTAGATCAGCTTCATCCTCGGATTCAATTTCACCACTTTCCTGGACCACCATAACTCGCTTGTTTGGACATTGGCTAGCTATGTGCCATCTCCCCTGACATTTGAAGTATTTAATCTCACTAGAATGAGTTGAAGTAGGGGCTGATTTACCTTAAGAGGCCGAGGGTAGTGGTGGCTGGTTTGGGCTCGGGTTTGGCCTTGAAAGTGGATGGGTTTTCTTCTTTCTTTGGGTAGTTCGACCTCCAAGGTGCTACGCTCGAATTTTGTGGGAATGGTCTAGGCCATGTACCACCTCTCTTGAGTTGCCTCTCAACCTTGATTGTCATATGTACCAAATCCTCCAATTCCACATAATGGTGTATCTCGATTGTGTTAGCAATCTCTCGATTTAAGCCATTCAAAAATCTGGCCATTGTCACCTTCCGATCCTCCTCCACGTTGGCTCTAATCATAGCCATCTCCAAGTTTTTATAATACTCATCAACACTCCCGTTACCTTGATGGAGACCTTGCAGCTTGAGGTATAGATCCCTGTAATAGTGACTTGGTACAAATCGTCATCTCATCAATCTCCTCATCTTATCCCAAGTTTCAAGAGGACGTTTTCCATTCCGCCTCCTATTGATGCACAACTGGTCCCACCACACAATAGCATAATCAGTAAATTCAATTGCATTAAGTTTTACCTTTTTTAATTCGGAGTAGTTGTGACAACCGAAAACCAACTCCATCTTCTTTTCCCACTCAAGGTATGCTTCGGGATCACTTTTTCCTTGAAACGCAAGAATTTTTATCTTGATACTTCCCAAGTTGTTATCCACCCGGTTCCTAGCTTCTCTATTCCGGCCATATCTCCTATGGATGCCCACAGACATCCTATCAAACTACTCCTCTAAATCGTCCCCTTCAAATTCATCAACATCCTCAACTTCCCTTTGATGCAACCTATTCCTCCTTGGGGCGTTTGGAGCAAATGGTGGTTGTCCCCGTTGTGTTCCCTCTTCTACCCTATCCAACCCCTCATGTATATGTTCTAACTCCATCCTTATCATCTATCTCATCTCCCCCATTTATGTTTGCATTTGCAGTTTTGGATCCATGGGTGGTGGAATTTCTTCGTTTGTGTTTTTCTCTTGATTTTGTGACATGATTGAAATCTACAAACAAGGTTAGAATAATATGGAAAAAGAAAAGGTCATCACCACACTCCCTCACGTGTTTCACTCGAAGAATATTTCTCTCAAATCCACTCATGTTTCACTCAATCTAATTTGGCTTATACCTTCTAATAGACGCACACACTCTGCCTTTTTCCACTCGTATTCTTCTTTTAGTTCTTTCAAAACTAATCAAACAAGAATAACAAGGGTTCAAGCAGCAAATCAAGACGAGAAGCAAACCAAACAGATCAAATTTGTCATGGATTCAGATGATTTTTTGACACTCAAACTAGGGTTATGGCAAAAAGGGGTCTAGGATGTAAGAAACAAGATTAAACACACAAATTTGTCACGGATTCTGATGATTTTTTTTTCAGATCCTTTTATTATTATTTTTTATTATTTTATATATATATATATATATATATATATGGATTTCATGACTCTAATGATTGCAGGAATATGAATTTAAAGAGTAATCCAAACAAGAACAAGAATCAAAATCAAAGGATAGTAAATCTGGCCAATTGGTTTTTTTTTTTTTTTTTTAAGGTTTGTAAACCTAATGGGAATCAGATTATGGTTTCAAAATCCTAGAAGACCTCAATCTCAAAGCAAGTAATTTGACTCTGAATCAAACAATAATTTCACGGATTTAAGGAGAGAAAAAATCGGATATTTAGTGGAACAATATATATATATATATATATTTTAGGACGAATTTAAAGAAAAGAAAAAACAAGAAAATAATAGGCAAACCGGATGAACCTAGGCTCTAATACCAACTGATATGAACCATGCCAACAACGTGACAAAACCCGATACCAAATCTGGAAACAATAGCCAAGATCTTTAAAGTTTGATGAAAATCGCAACCGTTGCTTAGTGAAGCAAGAACCTTGGTATGGTGAAGACGCCATAAACGGTTATGGAAGTTCATTTGATAAGTCGATTTAAACGCCATAGGGAATCCTTGATAAGTTCGAATAAGTTTATTCAAGAACTCAAGAAGAATAACTCACAATATGAATAAACATCAAAAACTGCTTCCATAGTCTGAAAATCAGCCTTATATAGCCGAATTTTAATTTGTAAAATTCCTAATCTACCCCTAAGGATAAGCATGCCTAAAAAACCTAGGAATCAAATTTATCTAAACAAAAATACTTAAATTCATATTTAAATTCAAATTTTAAACTAAAACTTAAAACTAAAATAAGATAACAAATAAATCAAATCTTGATCAGATATTGTTTTGAATTTTGAACTTCTTGAACACTTGAAAACGTAATCTTGACTTGATTCTTTATTGGAGAATAACGCCCACTTCAAGCTTGGAAAATAAAAACGTCCACATCAGCCTTGGAAAATAAAAACGTCCACATCAGTCTTGGCTCTCTTCCGGATCAACTTTGATGAGTAAAATTAGTCTTTGTTCACCATCAGTAGTGAATACACTTGTTGGAAAAATCGGATCCGATATCAGAGTTACGGCGCAGCGGAAGTTTTAAAATTTTTATGCCGATTCGGAAAAGAAGCTCATGATGCATAAAACAATAAATTAAATTCATGATCAAGCATACCTTATTTCTTGGATTCCGGAATTGCTAGAGCGATTGACCAACGTGTCTTCTCTATTGTTCTCGAGTTCCACGTCTCAGAGTGTGTGTGGGCACACGTTCTACGAATCCAAGCGACCGGTAATTCTTTTCGAAGTCTAGATCCTTCCTTCTCAATTCCAATGTTCCTCGTTGAGAATATGATCCAACTTCTTTCTTCAAAACTGCAAAACAGGAACCGGTTAACCTCCTATGAAAATTATCACTCGGTTTAACCTTCCTCACAATTTTGATTCAATGAAATTTTCTCTCTTTTTCTCACTCAAGAGTATGGTCGAATTTTATGATGTGGAAGAAACCCAAATTATTTTTCCTCTCACTCCAAAAACGTTTTTTTCCTTAGTGAATGACCAAAAAAAAATCTTTTTTAAAGAATTCCTAGCCTTTATATAGAAGTCCAATCCTTTTCAAAATTTATCTCCTTTAAAAATAATTAATAATTATTTTTCTGGATAAATTTTGAATCAAAAGATCATACAACTTTAGGGCTACATTCATTGAATCTAAAAACGTTTTTCCAAGAGGAAATCAATCCTCAAAAATTCGGCCACTTTGAGATAAATCTTGATTGGTGGTTCAAATTTTAAATCAAGAATCTAGACTAGTCAAAAGATCCTAGTCCTATCTAGATTCAAATTTCTTTTAAACCTTTTCGAATTTAAATAAGATTCACTTATTTGAATAAATATTTTTCACAAACATTATCCATATTAATTAATTTAAATCAATGGAATATTTCAAATTTTCTTTCCTCAAAAAAACCGTGCACCTCTTTTAAGGAAAGAAAAATCCATCAAATAATCTCCATTATTTAAATCAATTAATAATTTAATGTTAGGAATATATTTGAATAATTTTAAACAAAATTTTCTTCCTCCATTCAATTAAAAAAAACATGCACCTATTTTAATTAGGAGAGAAAAATTTTGTTTTCTAAAATTATATAATTCAAACACAATCTTATTTTCAAAATTCAAATTAACCAATCACATGTCAACATATAATTTGTCTACAAATTTCATATGTCCAATCTTTTCTGGATTGCATATTAGAGAGTACCATGTCTTAATAGACGTTATTAAATTCCATTTAAATTCACCGATCTCATTAGGAACAAATCCCGAGATGCTATATGGAACTATATGAGCTAATAGAGGGACCCGATGGAAATATGTAAAGAGGCTCCTATAATTGTGAAAAATTAATCCCAGATTAATTATTCATCAATTATCAACTTCAATACTATTCCACTAAAAGTTTGAAGCTGAACTCCTGTTTACATACCGTATTACGAAAGCTCTCTAACGTAGCGCTTCTTCCATTATTTATTCATCGCTTGCTTAATCCCCATATGTTATCCATGATTTAATTAAGGACTTTTTTCGTTTTACCTTTTCAATCATTTTTAACTTAAAGTTCCATTATTCTCTATTGAAAGAATCACCAATTATAAAACCATACAATTGGTAAACCACCAGAGAACACAAAATAAACCGATGGCCAAGATCTTGTTATACTATCTTTTAATCCCCAAATAATGCCTTTAAGTAGATAACATTTACTAACGTTAAGATAGCTATGGATTCCATATCTATGAATCTTGATTTCTCCATCCATAAGTCATGCACCCAAAACACAAGTATATTGACAATGAATTAACAGTGTCTCACCTGTAGCGCATTAAAGTACATAAGTCATGAATACGAACTCAAGTAATCATTTCAGGATTAAGATTAATGCAGGATGATAATCAAAGTGTCATTGATTCTTATAAATGGAATTATTAAACCGAATCAATTAATACTTTAGGTCCAGTCTAATGTCATACCTCAATACTGGTATACATTAAAGTTTTTACTCGGAACCTATCCGATGGTCAAGACAAACCATCCCTCTAAGGAAGTAGACAACCTTTACAATTTTATCATGAATAAGATCCCCAAATCTTATTCCATCAATTGCGGACTATTTATTTAGACTGTTATCAAATTACCACGTCTTCTATGTATACCCCGTATACATATGGTAATCCGATATATTACCAATAGCCAAGGAGTATTTTATGTTTGCTCAAAATAATCATACAATCAACAAATGAAAGTAAATAGGACACAACTTATTAAACATGAATAACCTCCATTTATTAATATCAAAATGTCATATTTACAGAAAATCCTTAATATTGATTTTCTATCCTTAGGGCACATTTAGATCCCAACAACACTCTCTTCTTGTTGTAGAACTCTCCGGACTAAGTTATTCAACTCTTCTTTGAATCTTTTAGCTCGAGCTCTCATCACCTGACCAACTGGAACTTGAATTGGTTAGTGAACATTCCTTGCAGCCTTGATGTCCTCATAATGGGGTCTGATTCCAGATACTTTCCATCAAATACTAGATTGATAATAAACAAATCTTCACATTTAAGACCCACAAGAAGACCACTCAGTACTAAAACTTTTGTCCACTGATCCACATTACAGTAATCCATTACCGCTAGGCCCTTCTTTTTCCTATCTATTAGATCTAGGGCTTACTACTAATTATTTATTTCTCTATCTTATCATACCAATTCTCTCTCTACACTTCTTCTCTTCTCCCTCTCACTTTCTCTCTCATAATCGTTCTCATATTGAGGCGACCTCGACCTTATGAGGTCCTCACGACGAAGGATCTCGCTACATACTGGCACAGCAGCCCAACGTCAGCCTCGCGATCTTCACCACTCCTATGGCCTCATGATCTCGAGGTTCTTGAGGGGTGACCTAGATAGGCAATATCTATGATCTATTGGTCTAGTGATGTTTCCATGCAATAATCGACATTTCCAAGACAAACTGGACGTGAAAGCATCAACAAATAAAATAAAAATAAAAATGCCAATGTTTGGGGAGAAAGATGGACGGTGCAACATGTTGGAGGTACCTATTTTCGTCATTTTCAAAACCTTATCTAATTCTGTTGGGAAAAATATCCCCATACCTGAAACGCAGTAAGAAAAAACCAAAACCAAAACAGAAATAGAATTTATATAGTTCGACAAAATTGTCTATGTCTGCTGGAGAGGGAGAATAAATTCATTAACACTTTTAGAGTTACACACTCATCAAATTCTCTCAACCTCTCTCTACTCAAAACCCCTTACACCTTTTGCCTATCTCACTTCTAACTTTTTCTCAAAGGAAGACACGCACTCTCTCTTTTTGTGACCAGTCAGATATCTCATAACATAACACACCTATTTATAGGCTCTTAATAGAACACAAAAATATAACTTTCCCAAACTCATAAAACAGAAACTTATCGAAACTAATTTGAGTCACGTTCCTAAGAAATTGGTTATAATAATTGGTTAATTGATAGTTGGTGTCCATAAACCTACATAAATAAACTAAAAAATAAAAAGAAATAAAAAGTTTAAATCTCTCTCTGGGCTGGCGGCGTAGGACAGGAGGCGAGAGAGGGTTTGTGTGGCGATGTGATCTATGGTGTCAGAGGGCCCTGGTTTGGTTTTAGGGTAAATTTCACTTTTAGCACCTGTGGAATAAAAAATATTAAAATCAACACCACTTTTTTTCCCCTTCACTTCTAGCACTGCCACGTCATTCTTCAACCTGATATGTAGGGCCCAGAAGGATTAATTGTATGTCAAATTACTGGTTTATCCTCATCTCCCTCGCATAGCCCCCGAAACCAGCATCTACAGTTCTTTAGAGAGAGAAAACGAAATCTAGAGAGAGAAACAGTTGCAATCACTCGGAAACCGTCCGAAACCACCACGAAAGGCATCTACAAACAGCTTCGTGATATACAAAGCAGAATATTTTAAAAACTAATTAAAGATAAGTTAACGAATCAAAGAAGTCGAAAGTTCAAAAAATTACAAAATCTGGTTTCAATGTCTAAAAACTTTGCGTTTAACGATTTGTTTGTAGAGGGGAAAAAAATTTCATTATTTTGAATTTGTTTAACAGTTGGTCTTCTCACAGTGACGGTCATTATCATAATGACCGCCTGGTAATTTTCGTTGTGACCCCTGTAACTGTTAAATCTTAGCGGATAATTTTGGTCACAACGATATTGACCAAGTAGTCATTATAAAAATGACCAGTTTTTTGTCAGACGTCCTCCCACAGGATCGGTCATTTTCATAATGACCCCATGATCATTATCGTTGTGACCCCTGTAAATGCTCAATACGGTGACGTATTGGTCAAAGTGTTAGACCATTGGTCATAACGGTTATGACCAGACGGTCATAACCATTATGACCGATAGTATAACGTAGAGGTCATAACGGTTATGACCAGACGGTCATAACCGTTATGACCGATAGTATAAACCAGTGGTCATAACGGTTATTACCAGACGGTCATAACCGTTATGACTGTCTGTATAACACAGCGGTCATAACCGTTATGACCAGACGGTCATAACCGTTATGACCGATAGTATAAACCAGTGGTCATAACGGTTATTACCAGACGGTCATAACCGTTATGACCTCTGTGTTACGTAGCGGTCATAACGGTTATGACCAGACGGTCATAACCGTTATGACCGATAGTATAAACCAGTGGTCATAACCGTTATGACCGATAGTATAAACCAGTGGTCATAACTGTTATGACCGTCTGGTCATAACCGTTATGACCGATAGTGTTATACGTCGGTCATAACCGTTATGACCAGACGGTCATAACCGATATGACCTCTGTGTTATAGCAGCGGTCATAACGGTTATGACCGCTTGGTCATAACCGTTATGACCGTTAGTGTTATACGTCGGTCATAACGGTTATGACCGCCTGGTCATAACCGTTATGACCGATAGTGTTACACGATACGGTGACGTATTGGCGAAAAACCTTAGGAACAAAGAGGTCACAATGAAAATTACCAGGCGGTCATTATGAAGTTGACCGTCCTGTAATCTGCATTTTAAAATAAATGGAAATACCAAGAGTCATTTAAATGTCGAATTACAGATTTACCATCATCTCTCACCCGCCCAAAAGGCATTCTCCCTCGAATAATCTCACAAAAATTTTCAACCAGCGTCTACAGTGTTTTAGAGAGAGAAACTCCGATTCTAGAGAGAGAAAGCTTTGCAAACCGCTCTAAAACCGCTCGGAAACCATCCTAAACCACCACCGTAGCCCTTTATATACTGGTTGGACGTCTGTTAACGTCGAAAAATATTTAAAAAATACTCATGTCGACGCCAACAAAAATGTCAGAGAAGAACACTAGTCCCGAAACTGCGCCGAAGGCTACTCAGGGGGAAGTCGAACTAAAAGTCTCCCAGATGTTCATGAGTGAACAAGACGATAATATATCCGACTCTGAAAAGGTAATGAAATTTTTTTTTTTTTTTTTGAAAAATATTTTCATTGTTATTATATATATATAAGTGCCGTATAATAAAAGATATCGGAAGTTGGATCGAATAAAAATTAGTTTTGGTCTTTGTGTTTAAAAAGTTTACACTTTTAGTATTTTTCAGTAAGAATATGTAGTATTTTTTGATTTTTGAAAACAAAGTTTCCATTTTTATATGCGTTTTTTGATGATATTCCACTTTCCAGTTGATTTACTGAACAATGTTATCATATTGTACATAAAGTTAAGATTTTGATTTGTTTCTGTACCATAAAACATCCGTTAACTCAAGTATGTGTTTTGGTTTATATTTTATATTAGGGTTTTCGTCGATGTTTGTGTTTAAGTGTAGATGATCTCGGCTATTTGAAACAAAATGGAGTGGTCATTTTTTTTATGACTCTCTGGTCATAATAATTATTACTCAGTTTCAGTTTTCTATTATGTCCGGTGGTCATTTTCATTATGACTTGTTGGTCATAATAATGATTACTATGAGTTTTAACTTATTTTAGGATGGTCATTTTAATTATGACTTGGTCATAATAATAATTACTCAGTGTTTTCTCTTTTTTATGTTGTTATGGCTTGTTGGTCACAAAAATTACCAGGTTTTTTGTTGGTTGCAGACTGTCATTTTCATAATGACTTGGTCATTTTAGGCCGACAATTTTTGTTTAATTGGTGGTGATTAATTTTTAATTTTTTAGTTTTCATAATGCTGTTATTTTATGCCTGGTAATTTTTGTTATTACTTCACTGTCATAAGTATACTTACCCTTTTATGTTACGATTAACATTATCGCAGGTTCAATATAATCGACGGGTATCGAATTCTGACATTACCAGGGCAAAAATAAACACTTTTATCAACATTCCGGAAACTTGTAAAAAGCTGAGACAGTGGTTGTCTCCCCAACAGTACGAGGCCGTCCTCAAGCAGCCATGCATTAAGCATTTTCTGGGATTAACCAATCTTGGTTGGGCTGGCCAGGTCTTCCACAACGTTGTGATGAGATTGACGGATCACTCAGAAATGGGTGATGCTCTTTGGTTCGAGATCGGAGGCGAACTTGGCAGATTTTCCATCAACGAGTTCTGCCTCATCACCGGCATGAAATGCGCAGGCTCTACCCATCTCCCAGTGGTTGAAAGCCGATTAATGACAAGATATTTTTCGCCCTTGAGAGGCGTGTCGAGAGAAAATCTGGAGCTACAAATGTCGAATGCGTCATTTGACAACGACGACGACGCTGTGAAGCTTAGTTTACTATACTTGATGTTCTGCATTCCCTTATCAAATGCAAACTCCGTCAAGATAGACGCTAAGTTTTTTTCCCTGGCCGATAACATTGCTGATTTCAATGATTTTCCTTGGGGCGTTCTCTCATGGGAGGCAACCCGGACTGCAATATGTAATGCAGTTGAGAACAGGCTGTCTACGAAGAGACGAGCTTCAAAAAGGCCCGACAAAGTGCATTACAGTGTATCGGGCTTTCCTCATGCCTTACTCGTCTGGGCCTATTAGACCCTCCCATCGATAGCATTGAAATTCAGCAAGAAGTACGAACATGCCTGTCCGCGTATGTTGTCGTGGACCACCGAGGACAATGTCAAGTTCGATGATGTCATAAATTCCTTTACCGATGTTGGCGAAGATCAGGTATTATTGTATAGGATGTCTTACGTATATTTATTATGTATGCAGTGTCAATTACAATTGTTGGTCAATTTAACATTTTCACAAGCATGTTACCATAACAGTGGTTATAGTAGTATATTGATACAATCCGTAACCCCTACTGATTTTTTTATTAACATCAAATGTGTTCAGAGTAAGTGTTTTGTCCTGATGCCAACCGAAGAAGAGTTGAAAGACCCATGGGTTGCGCGGCTGTTTTTGAAGAACCTAAGTGTTGTGCCAAAATTACCTCCCAAGCCTCCCAAGCCTTCTGCACCCCGACCGAGCTCCGATACAAACTCTGATTGGCTGGAGTTTCAAAAAGAAATCCGAGGAGAGGCTGTCTCCATTAAAGAAAAGTTGGTGGCTCTTGAAAAGGGCCAGTTGGCTCTTGAAAAGGGCCAGAAGAAGGCTAACAAACTCATGAGAAGTGTAATAAAAATGCTGGCCGCCAACTTTTCTGAGAAGGGGAAGGGGAAGGCACACACCGAGGAATTTGTCAGCAGCCGCCAGAAGCCTCAAGTTCACACGGATGCTAATTATGAGCTCAAACCTACCTCACCTCACATCGGCACCAGCTCTCAAGATGATGTGATATTCGACTCTGACGTCGGGGCCGCTGCTGATATGGGTGTTCAAGCAGCCATGGAGTTCCTCACTGCCGAAAAGGTGATTGTTCCTCGGGAAGACGTCAAGGTTGACGAGAATAAGGTACTCATTTAGCTGTTAGTCGAGTATTACATTAAATGTAGATTATCTC
The DNA here is from genome assembly GCA_008635985.1 of Ficus erecta. Lineage (NCBI taxonomy): Eukaryota > Viridiplantae > Streptophyta > Magnoliopsida > Rosales > Moraceae > Ficus > Ficus erecta. The sequence continues at coordinate 11,758 of BKCH01000781.1, forward strand.
AACTCTTTTCCACAACTAGAACATTGTATTTATTCTTATGCCATGTTGTGAAACCACCTCAATTTGTTGGAATAAAGGAGCAGATAGTGCAAGACCCGGAGAAGGATAGTCAAGAAAAAAACACTATCATGGATATCGTGAAGCTTGAGGAGCCAGACAACGATGAGAGCCTCGGTGACATGGTTGTTACGAATCTCTGTAACTTAGTTATATAGTCATTATGGTCATTGTGTACAATGTTAACTCGTTTTACATATTTCACTTATAGATCCGTAAGAAGAAGAGGGCCAGACTATCAAGGATTGGTCAACGGCTCTCTGGATCAATCACTAATGTTGCCTCGCCGTTGAAGCCTCCGACTAATCTGCTTACTCCCCTCCCTCCGGGTCTCGCAGATGAACCCTCGAAAGAGACGCTAGAGGAGTTCAGGGAGTGGTTCCCAAAAGGATTATTGAAGAAGACTCCTGCAGGGTAAATTTTTTTTATAATACAGATTATGCTCGATTTGAAACTTACAATATATTAACAACTGCATCACCAATTAACCAGACGGTACATTATGTTTAGTAAACGGCCTCCCCGATACACTGCAAAGCATGATGTTTTTGACAAACCACATGACCTCGGCTGCATGATGGTGGAAAAAAAGAGTTGGTATTATGAGTTAGCTACCTCTCCTATTTGGCTTTGGGATGAAGTAAGTACCTTTATTCAATATTTTATACTCATTTTATTTGAGTATCCTGTATTTATTTGAGTTAGCAGGATACATTGTTTGTTATCCTGTATTTCTTTCCAATTTATTTGCATCTTTTTCATTTGTGCAGCACATTGACGTTGCATTCTACTACCTGAGGAAGAAGATCAGGCAGTACCCTGAACTGGAACAACGAAAGGTGACAACCGTAGACACGTTTTTTGCTGCAAAAGTCCGTTCGTTGTGGACCGTCTACCAGGCAGCACCCGATAAGTTCGATTGGGCCTGCTGTGATTCTGTGTTCAGGATAATGCTTGGCGTGCGTGCCCAGAGTGGAGCCTCATGGTTTCACGTTAACACGGGTGCTAATGCCAATTCACTTTAGCGAGCTGAAACATTGGGCATTAGCAAAGCTCGACCTAACAAACTGAACCCTTGAGGTATACGACTCTCTTCAGCATGAAGGACGTCATAACAATAAGGTCCGCGAATGAATGGAAGGTCTGTCAAAGTTCATTCCATTTCTAGCTGAAAAAAAACAGTTTGTTCGAGTTCAAACCACGGTTCCTTCAGGAAATCACCCAATACCAATCACCATAAAGAAAGACATCCCTAAACAAGCCAATGGGTTAGTACAAGCATTGCAAATTATTTCTATGTATGAACTGTGTGGAGTGTGTTGCTTATTTAATAAAATTTTTTTTCCATCTTTCTTGCAACAGGGGTGACTGTGGAATGTTTACAATCAAGTATGGTGAGTGCTTGATAGAATGGAGGGATGTCAGATATTGGGTGATTGCTGAACGCATGCAAATCTTCAGGGAGTATTTTGCCTGTTACATGTGGTCCCATGCCAAAAACAAGCTAGCCGATACCTATAAAAGTGATGCTGATGAGGAGGAGGACGTTTAACATTTAGACTAACTTTTTCAATCTTGTTATCTAACTTAACCAGACTGATAATAGTACTATTATTTAATTCTTGCTAATCCCCATTGATTGATTGTTTTTTTATGGTCTATCATTGTAAAATTAATTGTAACATTACACACTCATCGTATTGATGATCAGGTGGGAATAAAACGTTTCATTATCAATGGAATATATCTTTATACATGATAATAATAAAGAGCTTTCTGTCTTTCAATACTAATACATAGGTCATAACGGTTATGACTATGACCGTTATGACCGATAATATAACGTAGAGGTCATAACGGTTATTACCAGACGGTCATAACCGTTATGACCGATAGTATAACGTACAGGTCATAACGGTTATTACCAGACGGTCATAACCGTTATGACCGATAGTATAACGTAGAGGTCATAACGGTTATGGACAGACGGTCATAACCGTTATTACCGATAGTATAAACCAGTGGTCATAACGGTTATTACCAGACGATCATAACCGTTATGACCTTTGTGTTATAATATCGGTCATAACGGTTATGACCAGACGGTCATAACCGTTATGATCTCTGGGTTTATACTATCGGTCATAACGGTTATGACCGCTGTGTTATACAGACGGTCATAACGGTTATGACCGTCTGGTAATAACCGTTATGACCACTGGTTTATACTATCGGTAATAACGGTTATGACCGTCTGGTCATAACCGTTATGACCTCTACGTTATACTATCGGTCATAACGGTTATGACCGTCTGGTAATAACTGTTATGACCGCTGATTTAATGTCAATTATTCTAACAAGAAAAGGTTAAGTGACACTAGTTTAGAATTTAATGGGTGAATAGTGTTTAAAGTTTAATTACAAAATATGAATTATTTTTTATACAAGCGATATTAATCCTTATTGACAATAGAAAAAAAAAAAAAAAAAAAAAAAAAAAAAAAAAGGGGTAAATTGCTCAATTAGTCCCTTAACTCTCAACAATATATAATTTTGGTAGCTGGAATGATCCTAAAATATTAAAATGTTGCTACAATACAATAACATATAATAAAATAACAAAGAATGCCATTAATCCCTTAAATTGTTGCTACAATGATTTTTTAACGGAATACGTCAATAATTTGGTCAAAAGTAATGGCACATAACGAATTATGTTCAAAAATTAACGTAAGAAGGCCTATCGTAGTACCCTGAACTTAGTACATATAAATATTAGTTATAACAAAATGAGTTATGATGATGAAAGAGTGGAATCACCAAAAAAGATTTTGCGGCTATTAAAAAGAAGAAGATTAGACTAATACGTAAATCAAATTATCTTATAAGATTTTTCATTCAAAGAATATAATATAAATATCTTTTCATTTATCAGTAATATTCCTAGAATAAATGGACAAATTTTTTATATTTTTTTTGAATCAAGGAAAAAAAGATGTTAATAAATATAGCTCCTATAATTCCTATAATAACTATATTTACAATAATGAAATAAATCAAGAGAAAATTGATAAAACAAATCAAAATATAACGCAGTTTATTTCGACTATAAAAGAGTCACTTTCTAATTCTAATATTAATAATAAGAACTTACAAACTTTTTGGGACTTATCTTATTTGTCACAATCATATGTCTTTTAAAAATTATCACAAAGCCCGGTTTTTAACCTTTTGAATTTATATATAAGTTAAGATTAAGATATGTCTTTCAATATATAATGGAGCAACTCTTTTTCTTAAGAATCAAATAAAGAATTGTTTCATTGGAACCCAAAAACTATTTCATTTCGAATTGATACATAAGAACCCCCCCCAATAATGAAATAAATCAATGTAAAAATTGGTTAAAGGGTTAGTACCAAAATAATTTATCTTAGTCTAGATTAGTACCAAAAAAAAAAAAAAAAGTAGAAATAGCATAAATCAACACTCTATACCTCAAAATAACCATTTAAACAAATGGGATTCATATAAATAAAACCCATTAATTAACTTTAAATCCGGAAAAAAAAAAAAAAAAAGTTAAAAACTCGTCGGATTTGGAAGGTACGTTGACAATAGCTGGTTCTTTTTAAATTTTTCTCGTCTTTTTTTTTTAAAGATTTGAAAATCGTTTTTTGGTTTGTTTTTTAGCTTCTCGTTTTATTTGATTCATGCCCAAAATCTTCATTTCAATGGCATGCTAGTAGGAAAGCAAATTCACTTCATTTCAATAACACAGCGGTCATAACAGTTATTACCAGACGGTCATAACCGTTATGACCGATAATATAACGTAGAGGTCATAACGGTTATTACCAGACGGTCATAACCGTTATGACCGATAGTATAACGTAGAGATCATAACGGTTATTACCAGACGGTCATAACCGTTATGACCGATATTATAACACAGAGGTCATAACGGTTATGACCGTCTGGTAATAACCGTTATGACCGATAGTATAACATAGCGGTCATAACGGTTATGACCAGACGGTCATAACTGTTATGACCGCTGATCTAACACAGAGGTAATACACAGAGGTAATAACGGTTATGACCGTCTGGTCATAACCGTTATGACCTATGTGTTATACAGACGGTCATAACGGTTATGACCAGACGGTCATAACTGTTATTACCTCTGGTCCTTAAATCCACCTAAAAATTGTTTGGCTTAACAGTTAATGCTTTTTTATATAATAAAGCGTGTTATAGCAATCTATTGTACTAAAATTACACTTTGTACTTATCATAAAATATTGGTCATGTTTAATGTGAAGTGTGATAAATTGAGCTAATTGTTATACAACAATGATAAAAAAAAAAAAGTAAAGTAACATGCTGATACACTATCATCACATTTATGAAATTGGTGTTATGAACTCTGTATCTGGCCTTGTGGTGGACGTTTTCGTAAGGGTACTGAGTTGGTACATGTTTGACGGTTGTGTCCGTAACCATTACATCTACCACACCGATTAGGGCTCTTGTTCTTCACCTTGGGACGGAATCCTACGAACCCGTGGCCTTCCGGGCCCACGCTTTGTAGTGGGGAGGATTAACAATTCGCAATCTTACTTCTTCAGATACGTCCCAGCCCTCGGGGCTGCCAATAGGGTGGACTACATGTGCATAGCAAGCATACAGATAGTCTTTTGTGTAGTAATTAGAGCAATAATTATAAGGATCAATTCGATGGTGGTTACATAACGGCCATTGCATGAGGGCAAGGAATTTGATCGACCTGAAATCGTCTGCAAGTATATGTCCTTTCGCTCATATCGACGATCCATATTTGGGCAGCATTGTTGGTGACAGCGTACTCAAACTGATCAGCTGGCCGAGGCTGTAACAAATGTAATTTTAAGACATTAGTTTAAGCGATCGCATTAAGGCGAAGCAATAATAAAATTTAAAAATGGGGTTGTTATCACAAACCGTTACTGTTAGGCCTAAAGTGAAGTTTGTGCGAATCAATTTCTCTGCCTTCGGGGCCAGTTTAGATGTTATTTAAAGGCCTCTTCACGTCTCTCGACAAACCATCGTTTGTAGTAGTCCCCTAAGCCATTCCACCAAGAATCCAACTGGCATTAACCTGGCTTTTCCGATCCACATTGTTTAATGACTCTGCAATGTTGGTTGGTCATGATTGCGTATCTCCGACCATTGTAGTATGCTCGCGACCACTTTATAGGATCGGCCTGAAGAAGGGTAACGATGCATGTCGGGGTTACGAACACGGATGTATTCCATATGACGATGGTACTCACTTAAAAGATACGTTCTTGAGGCACCATCAAAATAGGTTTTCAAAGGGCTTTTGAAATCTTGTATCTAGTCTTCAAGTTTGCAGCCAAGTGTTGGACGCATATCCCGAATGCAGCATCTGGATACACAAGGTTGGCTGCATATTCGTACCCTTATGCCTATCGGCCACAATAGCAAGAGACTCTCGCGTGCCGATTGAATCCCTTAGTTTTCTCGAAGAACCATGTCCATGAATTCATTGCTCTCCGACGGAACGTACCAAATGCAAGGGGAAATATGGAGCCATTTGCGTCGTGTCCGCAGGCTCCAAGCAACATACCTCCAAACTTGGCCTTTAGTGCTGATCCTATCAACCACAATTACTGGACGACAATAAGGCCAACCATGCTTCGAAGCAGCTAAGCACATGTAAAAGAATTTGAAACAATTTGCTGAGTCCGTCTCAATGTCAACGTCGGATCCAGGATTTTTCCGCTTCACTATTTCAGCCCACGCTGGCAGAACTGTAAATATTAAATTATCAACACCATGTTTTAAGTATAATAGTTATAAGGACGTAACGAACGTATAACCAGACAAGGAAATTACCTTTGTATGACTCAGCATCATCGCCCCTCAGGCTTATCAGTGCAACTTCCTTCCCTCGCCATGCTCTAAGATAGTTGAAAGACACTCCAAATTCGGCCTGCATGTCTCCATTATTTCAGATGTCTATATAAGGAATTGGTCGGATCCAAGTATTTTCGCCTTAACACACTCCCCAATCCATCCAACTCTTCGGCTTGACGATGATGCCCTTGAACGATTTCAATTGAACAAGTATGGACGTCGTCGAACCTCTTAACAACAAACAGTTCACTACCTTTCATCCTAGTCGCACGCAATTGCCATGGCCCTCATTATCTATACATATAACGTGTAATAGAGTAGAGTTCGACCTCTTCACCTTGAATTGGTAGTGTTTACTCATGGCATCATGATGAAGATGGTATTGCAGTAACTTTTTGTTCTCAAAAACACAGTTTACGCGCAGCGTGATAGGGTATAATCAGCAACAACAACTCCTTTGGATACACTGTCACTACTTGATACTTTGTCATATTGAGATCCAGTATTGTTGACAATAGAATGGCCTCCAATGCTTGTTGCGATACTCTTCTCGTTTGAACGATGAGTATCAGCCGAAACATTAAATTTTCCGGCATTACAATCATCGTGATCCGTGCCTAAGTCATTGTTCAATGTTTCATGTTGATTTTCAATTCCATAGTCAGTGTGCAAATCCAGACCGACTGTAGGAGAAGTGATATGAGGAGGAGGAGGGGGAGGAGGGGTTAGGATCATATTAATGTCATTTACATGTTACACGGCTTCATCACTCTGTCCCCCCTCCCTAGAACGTTGAATGTCTATGTGGTTGCTTGCCCCTACCTCTGGTGCCATGGCTTCCGCAGCGGACTCATCCAATACATCGATTGTAACTGAAAATTTGCTAAGCACATGAACATCCTTCTTCTTTAGTTGTATGTAGAATTTAACGTCAGCATCACACTGTATCCTCACAAGAGGCAATCCAGGTTCAACACCGTATCTCATGACTATATTCTTGTCTGGACCCCTAATTCCAAGCACACTTCTCACCAACTCAACAAGACCAACATATGTTGAGTTCTCGAGCACCAATATTCCCTTCATTTCGCCACCAACATATCTCATTGTGCCGCCCCATTGACCATTATACTTTACGAAAACACAAACCGCATCCATTCCTGAATGATACAGAATCAAGTTATCCAATAATTTGGTTTCTTCTATTATCTAAGATTATGTTATATGCTACAGTAGACCGAATAACAAGCACCATTATATTTCAAAACTGATAACAGAGATTTTGTTTATACAATATATTTCAAAACGCACGCCCATTAAATCATAAATTAACAAATAAAACCAAATAAGAAGCACCATTACCTCAGATTGGCTGATTGGAAGTGTAAAGATCTGGCAGATTCTGCCGATAACTGTGACGAGGATGGCCAGATGTCGAATTAACAGAGTGTACAAAGATGTGTTCAGATTTGTTGGACTTAGAGTGAGTTTCGATCAGTGGGTAATGGTGCAGAGAGGAATCGTGAGGCTTCACTGAGAGAATAACGATGAAAAGATGAAAGAAAAATGTTTTCAAAAATTTGGGTTACTGTATATATAAGGTAATGTCGCGATTGAAATGGGCGGGAGATCTAACGAAAAATTTTGTTAGGGTTTGACCAATACGTCACCGTATTGACCAATAGTTTATCAGTCATAACGGTTATGACCGTCTGGTCATAAACATTATGACCGTATCGTGTAACACTATCGGTCATAACGGTTATGACCAGGCGGTCATAACCATTATGACCGCTGCTATAACACAGAGGTCATAACGGTTATGACCGTCTGGTCATAACGGTTATGACCGTATCGTGTAACACTATCAGTCATAACGGTTATGATCAGGCGATCATAACCGTTATGACCGACGTATAACACTAACGGTCATAACGATTATGACCAGGCGGTCATAACCGTTATGACCGCTGCTATACACGAGGTCATAACGGTTATGACCGTATCGTGTAACACTATCGGTCATAACGGTTATGACCAGACGGTCATAACGGTTATGACCACTGGTTTATACTATCGGTCATAACGGCTATGACCGTCTGGTCATAACCGTTATAACCGCTACGTAACACAGAGGTCATAACGGTTATGACCGACGTATAACACTATCAGTCATAACGGTTATGACCGTCTGGTAATAACCATTATGACCACTGGTTTTTACTATCGGTCATAACGATTATGACCGTCTGGTCATAACGGTTATGACCGCTGTGTTATACAGACGGTCATAACGGTTATGACCGTCTGGTAATAACCGTTATGACCATGGTTTATACTATCGGTCATAACGGTTATGACCGTCTGGTCATAACCGTTATGACCAATGGTCTAACACTTTGACCAATACGTCACCGTATTGAGCATTTACAGGGGTCACAACGATAATGACCATGGGGTCATTATGAAAATGACCGATCCTGTGGGAGGACGTCTGACAAAAAACTGGTCATTTTTATAATGACCACCTGGTCAAATTGTTGTGACCAAAATTATACGCTAAGATTTAACAGTTACAGAGGTCACAACGAAAATTACCAGGCAGTCATTATGATAATGACCGTCCCTGTGAGAAGACCAACTGTTAAACAAATTCAAATAATGAAATTTTTTTCCCCTCTGCAAACAAATCGTTAAACGCAAAGTTTTTAGACATTGAAACCAGATTTTGTAATTTTTTGAACTTTCGACTTCTTTGATTCGTTAACTTATCTTTAATTAGTTTTTAAAATATTCTTTGTATATCACGAAGTGTTTGTAGTGCCTTTCGTGGTGGTTTCGGACGGTTTCCGAGCGTTTCCGAGCGATTGCAACTGTTTCTCTCTCTAGATTTCGTTTTCTCTCTCTAAAGAACTGTAGATGCTGGTTTCGGGGGCCATGCGAGGGTGATGAGGATAAACCAGTAATTTGACATACAATTAATCCTTCTGGGCCCCACATATCAGGCTGAAGAATGACGTGGCAGTGCTAGAAGTGAAGGGGAAAAAAAGTGGTGCTAATTTTAATATTTTTTATTCCACAGGTGCTAAAAGTGAATTTACCTGTTGGTTTTAGCTAGTACACATTGCATGGGAGAGAGGAGAATAAGGGAGATCGGGAAGGAGAGAGGAGAGAGACGGAAATCGAGAGAGAAAGAGAGATTTTTTTATTTTTCTTTTTCTTTTTTCTTTTTTAAGGTTTTTTTTGTATTTTGTTTTATTTTCTTAAGATTAATTTATTAGTAAAATTATTAAAAACGATATTTCAGCAACTAAAAAAATGAGGATCAAAACATCACATAAATAATAGTTTAGGAACCAATCAAGTAATTGAACCAATCTGTTAATAGTAGTTAACGGAGTTCCATTAAAAAGGACCATTTTTGTTTTTTTTTTAAGAATTCGAGATCATTCAAAAAATAATAATAATAATAATAATGAGGACTAAGACGTTACAAACGTAATAATTTAGAGACCAATCATGTAATTAAGTCAAAAAATTTTTTACAAAACCCCACTATTTCTTACAATAACTACGTATGACACTTGGTACCAACAATGTATGAGGAGAAAAAATGCAAGTGAAAATTTAAGGCTCAACAATTTACTTATTTTCCTCATACATAATCATGGACTGGTTTGATAATCAATCAATAACTGACTTATATTAATGAATAGTTACTAATATCAATCACTAATATAAGTCACGATCAATTTGCACGGTTGATATAAATGAGAGAGAGACATATTTTTTTTATTTTCATTTCTTTTCTTTTTTTAAGGTTTTTTTTATTTGTTTTATTTTCTTAGATTAGTTTAGTAAAAATTAATAAAAACGATATTTCAGCAACTAAAAAAATGAGGATCAAAACGTCATAAAAATAATAGTTTAAAACTCAACCAAGTATTCAACCAATCCGTTAATATAATTAATGGAGTTCCGATAAAAGGACCCTTTTTGTATCTTTTTTTAAGAATTCGAGATCATTTAGCTGAAAAAAAAAATGAGGACTAAGAGGTTACAAACGTAATAATTTAAAGACCAATCAAGCAATTAACCCTAAAAAATTTTACAAAACCCCACTATTTCTTACAATTCCTATGTATGACACTTGGCACCAACAATGTATGAGGGGAAAAAAGGCACGTGAAAATGGTCAGCTTTTCCCCCCTTTAAAGTACTGTTTTAATAGTTTGGAAAAAAAAGTATTACTTTAATAAATGTACAAAATTTGGTTGGTAATTTTCTTATCAATGTTCAATCAGTTAATGATTGTTAAAAAAAAAAAAATTAATAATCTAATGCAGTGGAAAGGAAGAACTAAACCAAAATCATGGCTGAACAAGCTCGAAGCTCCAAGAGGCGCACCTAAGTTTGGATTCAATACAAAATTCCAAAAATTCAATCTCAAAAGCTGCCCTCCTCTGTTGCACGAAAGCAAAGTATCTGGCCCTATCTAATATCAAACGCTATCTTTCAAAGACTATCAGTAGCTGATATGCAGTAGGCGAAACGACTAGCAAATTTCCTGAACCAAACGACAACGCAAATAGCTAGAACATAAAACGAAAAAAAAAATAAAAATTTAAGGATCAACAATTTACTTTCTTTTCCTCCTACATAATCATGGACTGGTCTGATAACAATCAATAACAGAGTTATATTAATGAATAGTTACTAATATCAATCACTGATATAAGTCATTGATCAATTTGCACGGTTGATCAATTTTTTTTTTTTTTGTTTTTTTCAAATTTGGGATGGGAATTAGAACTCTATGCCTTTAAATTAGTCAATTGTAATATTGCGGTACATCAAGCATTAACGGTCATTTTCTTTAATAAAAAAAAAAGATATATGAAAAAAAAGTTAAAAATGGTTAAAACCAGACACGTACTAATTTGTCCTTTAACCTGTTGATACAGGGATAAAAAAAGATTACAAGTAACTTTCCAATTCTCCTAAATATACTGGATCATCAGAATCAGGCTGCAAACACTCGTACATTCATACCATATACCAAGAATTTAGAGAGAAAACTGAGAAATTCCCATTTACTATTCAAATTCTAAAGAATCACTATTTTAAACACATCATTAAGAAATCCTAACTGGGAAAAAGCAGAAATAACAAAAGTAACCAAAAAAAAAAGCACAAAAAATAGATTCTAGCATTTAACTGCCGAGTGATGTGTTTAACAGTGGCGTTCAAGTCTCCCATCCAAACCTGTTTGATTCCATTGGTTCTGTACGTCCTTCACGCGCTAACGCCCTGCAATCATAGTCCTTCACGCGCTAACGCCTTGTAATCATAGTCCATCTCTACCGTCCTTAGTTTCGGTGCGCTTACATCGCCATGACAGAAAAACTTCAACTCAGGGCAATATGCCACGACGGCGTTTCTCAAACCTGGGAGATCAAAGTTAGTCGTACATTGATCCACGGAGCAGAAGCTAGTGAGGCTCGGTAACGATACAAGTTCCAAACTGTCCAGTTTAGGAAAAGCAATCTTAATACTCATGTTTTGCTCATGATGATCAATCTTGTTTGTCGAATATTCCTTATCAGCGATATTCACGTTTTTTAAATTATCTTGCAATCCTTTAGACTTAAACTTCGTAGTTGAACCAAGCTTTTAGCTGTGGTGATACTGAATAAACTAGTCAAGTTTAGGCAGTACTCAACTGAGAGTATCGTCAGATTTTTCAACGACAACCAGCATGGGAACAACGGTGCCTTTAATCTGTCGCAATGGGAGAGTTTTACAGTTTTCAAGCTTTAGAAAACTGAGTTGGTAATGCCCGAGATGACGCCATTGTAGTAGTCTTCCTCCAACAGATGCTCAATCTGGTTCGCTTGTCTTAGCTTGAATACGCTTAATCGTGTAAGTTTTTCCGCATGGTTTTGGTCAGCCTCACCGAAAAGAACTCCTTTCCCAACCTGGAACAGGAAAGACAATAACGAAAAAAGTGTAAATTAAGGAAAATTTAAAGAGTCAAAACAAAACTAAGTTTAGATCGAGAGTCGGTGTAAAACGGACTTTTTATTTATGCCGTGACTCATTGGGATGAAAATACAAGATGAGTGTGTGCTCAAGTTTAAACGTTACCCTAACTATCGAAGTTGAAAACTTGAAATATAACGAATACGTACATCAAAAATACATCTAATTTAAGTATGTGTACATGTATTTAAAGAGAGACAGAGAGACAGAGAGCTAACACCTTTGAGTTGCCTATCGAATTTGCAGAGGCGAAAGTGTTCATTTTTGGAGAGACATATTTCTAGGTCTTTCAAGGATGGACAAATACGAACGTGACTTCTGAAATAGAAGCTCTCCAAATTGCACAAACTTTGGAGACAGACTGAATGTAATTGTGGAAACATGACAGCTTCATCAGCTAATTCTGGTATGTGTTCTTCGCTGTTGAAAACTTCGTTCATCATTTTACACCAGAAATCTCCATCTTTTCGAGTCCCACAAGACACATTGCTATAGAAGGAGCGAATATGCTTTTCAATCTATTACATTTAGAAATGTCCAACTGCTTCAGTTGTCTGAAGTAGGGACTTTCTCGCGGTGCATTCTTCCATATGCTCTTCAAGCTGCGCGGATTCGTTAAGACCAATCTCTGTAATGGGAAGAATGGGTGGGGTAGCGTCGTCTTCGTTACAATTTATCCATTCAAAGTTGAATACTTCCTCAAGTAAATGACAATCTTTGAACGTCAGCTCTTACTAACTTTCCAAGAAGCGTAACACTTCGACTGGACTAGCTTTCACAAGAAAAGCACAGTCTTCCACAGTCACCTTTCCCAAACTGCAAAACGACATGAATAATGGAACACTCTCATGCCATATAGTCTGGAGGGGAAGTCGAGAAAGATCCCAGGACTCCAAGTTCGAGAGTGAAACCTGTCAAATTCCATCACGTTAAGCTTTTTTTCTTTTTTTTTTTTTTTTTTTTTTTTTTTTTTTAAATAACAGCGAAGGTGAGCTTTAACAGTGCTAATTAAGCACATCCCGCCTGTGTCAGCACCCATACTCACTCTACATCCTAAGCGCCACCCCCACCGAATATTATTGTTTATCTGAGAAAATTACAAAAAGAGTAGTATAACCAACATTTCAAAGGAGAAAACGAACCAATTCCTATTAGACTAGACAAGACGAATGATGACCCCATACCGGTGAGCTAAGAGAAGAAATTTACCTTTTCATTGAACAAGGAATAGCTTGTTGAGGGAGGGCAATTTTCGGTCACAGTCCCTTCAAATTTGTTGTGTTCTGAAAAGAAGCCTTGAAGATCACACAAATCACTGAGATGGAGTGAATTCAATTGAGGAAAGGTGATTTTATCATCACTTAATGTCGATCCTCCTCCTTCCTCTTCTTCTCCCACGGTACCGCCAATTACTTGTTGCAACTTCTTGTAGAAACTAATAGTTACTGCTTCAAGACCGACAAGAGATGAGGCCATGGAAGCACAAAATATATGTTTCAAGTTTCGACAATTCACAATGTTTAATTGTAATACCAAGTATTTCCGCAACAATACGATTTCTTTTGTTTTAAGAAACTTGTACAAAAGATGAAGATATGCATGAAAAAGCCCGGTTAAGGGTTTTTATTACGTTTTGTGAGTTTTATGATTTTATAAGACTCAAAAATGATTGCTGAGTCAAGCAAATAACCTTTTAGGCAAAAAGGGGCAAAATCGCCAAAAATTTTATGTTGGTCAAAGTTTGACCGAAAAACGTCGACAGTTGACCAAAAAGTCAACTGTTGACCACGGGAGTCAAAATTTGGCGGGAAAGTCAGTGGTTGACAAGAAAGTCAATGGCGGACGAGAAAGCCAAAGATTGACCCAAAAAGTTAAAGAAAAAGGCTGTACGATTAAATAATTCGCAGTATAGAATCGTACTGCATAAAGCCGTTTTTATGATTAAAATGATATGTTTAGGATTCAAAACCACCATAGAAAATCAAGCACAATAATTAGAATAACTTGGGCCAAGTGGTTCCAAGTTATAAGAAAATTTTTATACAGTTCGGTTTTACACAGATGAATTTTGGACTGCAGTTCAAAATACCAATACTGTGTATAAGTGAATCCAGTATTGGAAATACCTGTGTTAACTTAAAAATGGACTGTCTAATAGAAAAAAGTGACAAACAAGCCTTAAGATAGGCTTACATCACCTAAATGGATAATTGACATCATTTAGTTCATTTAATAAAAAAAAATTGGAAAGTATTATTGGTTGCTTTTAGAGCAAGGGGCCGGCCAGCTGTAAGGGGGAAGGAGCTGATTTCCAAAAATTTTGAGGACCAAATGTTGCAATTTCAAAGACTTCCCAACCTCTATAAATAGGGGTGTTCATAAATCGAAAAAATTAGAAAAACCAAACTAAACTCTTGCCATTTTTTTTGTCTTGAGCAAAACCGGATTTGAGAGAGAGAAGAAAGGAAAGAAATTTTAAGCTAAGATCAAGGAAAAAGATAGTTAGTAGGTCGGTTTTGTGTGGGGGAAGCAAGGAAAAAAGTTTGAAAATTTTGGCATCCAATTCCTAGTGGTGGCCGGTTTTGGAACCAAGGAGAAAGGTAAGAAAAATTCTTGAAACTAAGTGAGATTAGGGTTTTTGAGTGTTGGACTCTTACCTAGAACCTCAAGCTAGAGCTCAAGAAATTTTGGTGCTCATCTTGGCCAAGAAGGCCGGTTATAGGGAGGAAAAAGCAAGGAGAACCAAGCCAAGACCTTGGCTGGATTTTGGAGCAATTGACTGGAATTTTTGAGCAAGTTGGTGACCGGACTTCAAGGGAAGGAAGGCTGGAAAAATTTGGACCCTTTTAGCCAAGTAAGGCCAGCGGCTGGTGAAGGGAAAAAGGGGAAGAAATCCAAGTCCAATTTGGACCAAAAGTGAGGTAAAATTTACTAAATCTTTAAGCTTTCCATTTAAATTTCATTTGAGAAATTTAAATGTATTTTTTTAAGCAAGGTTTGTAAGAGCATAAGCTCACTGTTTACTACTGCCCTAGTTGAGAAATTTAGGGATTGTGCTTGATAGATTAGGGTTTTGGTTGGTGGTTAAAAAATGTGCATGTTAGGTACTTGTATTATTGATTAGGGTTTTATGATTGGTTGTATGATTTTAATATTGATTTGTATGACGGAAATTGAACGTTAGAAGTACGCTGCATGTCTGCTTCTAGGCTCCCGCGTGTTCGGTTGAGTTAGATTGAACGAAATAGGACGTAAAATGAAATCGAAACCGAAAACTGCCATTTCGGGTAGAAATTGGCCAGTTTCGGGAAAAGTCGATTTTGAGGCCTTTAGAGGCCGAATTGAGAAAAACTCAAAACATGAAAGTTGTAGAACAGGGTTTTTCCTAGGGGACAATAAGGCTCCAACGGCCTTGGTTTTCACCAAAAACCGAGCATGACCGTGCCCAGGACCCATGCACGGCTAGGATTGATTCAACAGGACATATGATTAGGTAAACGTCCGAACTGGGTTTTCCTTAAAACACGAAAATTATGGGGTTTTTCGATAGCTAAAACTTTCGTGAAGAAAACTTTTCTAAAATCTATTTAGATTTTTAAATGGAATGGGATTTCAAAAACTGTACAGGAAATAGGGAATTTCTGTACAGAATTTCCCAAAACAATACAAAAAGAGGAAAAATTTTATATGAACTGATAAAATGGGCATTGTGAGACTGTTCCAAAGACAGTTTCCAATAGTCAATAATTTTTATGAATTTTACTTTATGATTTTCAATTTTCAAGTAAAATAAAGGGTTTTATACTAAAAACATGAGGTTTTCTAAAAAAGGAAACAAAAATGGATTTTTAAAATTTAAAGTTAAACTAAAATAAAATAATCCGATTAGAATAGATTTAAACCCTAGGGTTACTCAATGTAACCAAGTAGGATAACGTAAAATTAAGTAAGGGCATATAACTAAGGTTATATAAGAGTGTTGGTTATACTGCCAACATTTCTAACCCTTACTTTTGTTCAATCTCAGAATATAATATACGACGGTGTCCCGACGAACTCAAGCTAGACAGTGGACACAACAATCACAAACAAGGTAAGTACAATTCCGCCTACAGCATAGGCTTTGTTGTGTATACTTGCCTAAGTATGAAATGTTAAGTGCTATGGGTGATGAAGTGTTACATGCTAAGTGCCATAAAAGTTATATGTTAGGATTTAGGAAATGTTACAAATGTTATGATTGTATGCTATGAATTATGAAATGTCATGAAATATGTTATGAAAGGTAAAATGCTATGAAGTATGTTATAAATAATGTTAGAAACATGTTAAGGTTAAGATATGCTATGATTTAATTATGTGAAACATCACGAAGCATGTTCACTACTTAACAAAGAATGAGATCAAATACAAGATAAAGACTGTTATGATGGCAAGCAAGTTGCCTGTGTCGTACCGACCAGCGTTAGGTCGGGTTGGAAATGGACTGGCCGCCCCAACCAATTCATAGTTGCGCGCCCGGTACGGACACTTATGGGGTCCATATGTTAAGATAAGCTAAGAAAGCAAGTTATGAATGATAAGAAAGCATAAGTGGCTCATGCATTTGTAGGATAAGTTATATTATGTGTATGTTAAGCCATATTATGTTATGCAATGATTAAGTTATGCTATGTATGTATGTCATACTGTGTTGTGTCGCGGTATAGGATAGTTGTACTTGCTGAGCGAAAGCTCACTGGCTTACGTCTATGCTGTAGGTAAGCAACCTGCTAGCAATTGTTGATACAAGATTGAAAGGCGAGGCTTGGCGGACTGTGAACCGTGGGAATTATAGAGCCGCTACGCGTTTTGTAATTTTTATATATTATTTATGTTTATTAAGTTAAGTTACGCCGAACGACTTTAGTTAATATTTGTTATATCTCACATACGTCATTATGGGTATGTCACACTGTATAAAAAAAAAAAAAAAAAATTCCGCTGTTTATGTCAAATAAGTAAGTACGAAATATACGTATGTATGTATGGTAACGGCCTGTGCTAGGCGGGTCATTACATCAATTGCTTGAGATGCTTGAAGTAATAAAAGCTAATTCCCTGAGAAACAATTTTCCATGCGCACTTCAACATGGGCAGATCTTCTAACGAAAGTAGACATAGCAGGAGTAACATTTTATCACTTTCATCATCAACGGCGTTCAGCTTTCCAAAATCAAAAACTTCATTAACCAAGTGACATCTCTGCAGCTTCAGCTTCTAAACTTTTTAAGAAGAATAGCACCTCGGATGGGATTGTCTTTGATAAAGGGACATTCTTGGAGAACTATTTTTCTTAAGTTGCAAAAGGACCGGATGAAGTGGCGAGTCTTCTGTACGGTATATACATTACTCCGGAAGTTTGCACAGTTTCAATACCTCCAAGTTGGGAAGTGAAACCTGTCAAGTTTGCACATTAAAAACATTATAATGAATACGCAATTCAAATGACGTCGGAACTTCATTCTATGAAATCATTTCACACTCCCTAAAGAAATTAGCTAAAGGGAGGGGGAAAAAAAAAAAAAGGAGTTTACCTTTTCACTGAAGAATGCAATTACGAAATCAACTGTTGTCAGGTTGGGACAATCAGTTATCACTATCTCTTTCAAGTATGGAAAGATGATCTCAATGATTTCTGGCATCAACTCTTCGTCTCCGTCGGTCACAACTTCTTCCAACATTTTACATGTTTTAATTTCAATTATTTCAAGATCCACAAGACCAGTTCCCATGGTCCGGGAAATATATATTCCAAGGTCTTACAATCTTTCACTCTCAACCACTTGAGCTT